>LQRL01159944.1:23440-34704 GCA_001703475.1 Hydroides elegans
AAGGGGCTTTGCCCTACGGGGCTTTTGCCCGCGCACCCCCTTTCCGATAAGAATATCATTGTCACTCACCCTTTAATTAGTGTACATGGATTTGCCAAATAATTAAACCAATATTTGAGCATGATTGATTCAATTCTCGCATAAATCTCTTTTTGGCAGAAAATTTTGATAATATATAAACATATAATGCATACAGTATACTTTATGCAAATGAGGAGAGGTTCCGTAACTCAAATTGAACTAATATCGCGGTACAGCACAAGTGTATTTTAAATAAAGGCCATAAAACGTTATTTTTATTATTAAATATTCGCAATTAATGCATACAGTTAAACCGATAACGTTATAGAAAAGTTTACGAATTACATCCATTTGGCGTTTGTTTTGTTATATTTTCTTATTCGCTCTGAATCAGTATGCACACTCATATTCGTGTTTTATCCCAAAATATTACAAAATATATATAACAAAAGCGACATTATATATAAAGTATCCACCAGGTGGCTGGACCCTTTCTTGCAGAGAGACCACTGCCGCTCACCTCTTAATGGACAAGGATTAGCCGCACGACCGAGCACAATGAGAGAATCAGTGGAGCTCAAAGAGAGAGCGATTGGATTTCTCTTTCCCACGGGAGATGCAAGCGAAAGGGAGTAGGGGTTATTATGCGAGATATGGGTATATGGTGGTTTCGCGGTCCCTTAAATGACAGTTTGATCGTGCATGCTCTCGCATAAATAGTGTTTGAAATAGGGTTAAAATATGTTTGAATATTGAAACAAACATGCGACATATAATTTATAATAATTAAACAGGCAAATGAAGTATAAAGAATGTATAACATATGCTACTGATAAAATACGATTTTAGATTTTAAGACTTGAAACTTGACAGCAAATGCAGTTAACCATTGCATTTAAATCTAATTTGGTAATTTTCTTGGATATATCACGTTACTCATCAATATGCGATCTCATATTGCGGTAGAAATAATAACTTGGATATTTGCAGTTTGCAAGTTTGCCTCATCAGGTAATTAATTCATTTTTTTGTTCTTATATTTTTTTTTTTCAAAAAAAAAGTAAAAATCATAAATTGTGTATCAAAAATGCGATGGTGGTTCTACCATTAAGACACATCATTTGTTTATTTCTTATGTAAACCCCAATAGATATAAAAAAACAGAGCAAATAGAGTTCCATAATGGAATAGATATAATCATTCAAAGATACACAGCTCGTGATTATTTTAATACGGAATTTAATTATAAGTTGGATTGTATTAAGCCAAAATATACGATAGAAGTCTAAACAATAGAAAATAAATTATGTATTGTGTTAGTTGTTATGGTTATCATGATAGGATCTATCTGTTTATCTTTAAAATGTGAAATCCTGTTAAAAACTGTTCAAGTTTGTTTGGGTTTACCGATTGGCATCGCGGTTCCTTCCATTTAATGCACTCACTGTTTTAAGAGGGATGAGAGTCATATTGGACAACGTTCATGATACTTTTGTGAACAATATTTCAATACTTAAAAAGTCCAAAAATGTAAGGTTAAAACATATATCATTTAGTTTCCTATTGCTAGTTTGCCTATAAATCATGAGGTTTAAATTTCAAAATCGTAGTTGATAAACCACTTATTCTCACAACAAAAAATATCAAATATGTGTGAAGATGTTACGTTTGAAATATAAATTGATGCCTTATCAACAAATATACATTTAAATATCTCATTTAACGAATGTTTTATGAATGTACAATAGTAACGTTAGCATCAATATTCAAATGGATGTCGGAAAACTCATCCAAAAACCAACTCACCCAAAAACCAACTCACCCAAGTTGTGACCAACTCACCCAAATAGATTGGTCATCTCACCCAAGTTGTTGGTCAACTCACCCAAGTTTTTGGATAACTCACCCAAGTTTATAAACCCTTAAATAATACCTCGGGAACTAATTCCTCTTTTAGATGTATAATTTCATTATCAAAGATATGCTTTAAAGTCACTTAGTAAACAAAAACATTGGATTTGATATTTGTATTAAGCACTTTGCGCTTCCCAGGTAGGTGCGCATACGTTCCTCTTAATTAAGGCAATATCATATCGGTGTAATCTGGAATGTTAAGATTTTTTGAATATTTATCTTTGTATATAAATGTAACAATACCAATTAGATCTGAAAAAAAAAAGAAATTTTGTCTTATAATTTGAAAAAAAAAAATAAATAGGTGAGTTGTCCAAAAATTTGGGTGAGTCGTCCAAAATACTTGGGTGAGTTGACCAAAAACTTGGGTGAGTTATCCAAAAATGTGGGTGAGTTGACCAATTTTTATTTAGGTGAGTTGGTTTTTGGGTGAGTTGTCCTGATACCTATTCAAATTAATCAAAACTTTTCAACCTCACATCAGCAATCACATTCATCTACATTCTAAAAATTGATTTTATTTATACCCGTTTTGTCCTAACTGTCATCCAATAAATCTGGCTACACGTTACTTTTGGAAGCAAGATAAGGATGTGCTTATCCGTCCGCCGGGAGGGGGTGTATGAGATTCGGCGTCAGTGATAGGGGGAGGGAGGGAGGAATGGGCACAGTGTGTCCCATGCATCATGCTATCACATCATGCGAGATCAGATTGTTGCCAAAACAATCATTGCGTTGCATTAATACTAAGCCCCTTTAAGAAGGGCACCCGATAGGAGCCGTTGCTTTCAGAAATATGGAAAAATGATTCGGCTTCGGAATCGAAACAGTTATAATTGTTTATTTAGTGAGTATCTGTAGATCACAGGATTCAAAACAACGTAATATGTTTTCACTTAGCAATTGTTAAAGTGAATATGAAAAATACCGTGAATAGAACACGGTTTTGAACGCTTGAAACGGACATTGCCTGGCGTCTTAATAATCTTTCTATAAAGGCAGTTAATTTTAAATTCTAAATTTACTGTTGTTTCAATCGATCCATATTTTACTTACATAATATAAAACGACTCAAATTTAGGACAGAGCTGCGATTGGCCGCTCCCTTTTATTCTTGGCTGCTCCTTTCGTTTCGATTTATCGCGGGTCGTACATCATAATACGAGGGTTTGTAGCCAAAGGCATCGTTGTGTAACGACCACTTAACTTGTATCACCCTTCCCATTGATCGCACTTTTTGACGCAATGGTTCCAAGGGAAGATGGAACTGATTCTCCTTTTATATCTAAGGGCGAGTCAATTTTCCCCGAAAAAAAAGATTTACGTCAAAATCAAATGGTGCATCTTATAAGTTATTTATTTGATCTTAATTATTTATATAAAAAGCACATAAAATGATGTTTCGTCGAGATAATAGACCAGTACCTTATATTACTTTATAGTCAATGTGGAAATTATACCTTCCCAATTTGTGAAGACATTTTAAAACTGAAAATCACGGTGAAATATGATGTTAATATAATCATACTATAATATAATGTATAAGTGTATAATAACATTCTTAAATTCCCCTAAATAATTTATAATATTGTCTTCAAACCTAGGAGCGATGTTCTAGTCACGACCTCGAACGAGTAACAGGCACACTTACTCACTGAGATTGAGCAGCAACCCCCATAATTCGAAGAGACATTTATGAATCGATTACAACTTCGCGTTTTGCAAGCGCATATAATTGGACGCACAAATGAAGAGATATGAATTTCATTATTAGCTTTTAAATGATGGATGACCCTAACCCCCTTCCCTTTCGCAAAAGAAAGGTTCTGCGTTTGTAGCAGTCAAGGGTTGTTTTCTAATTTCAGCGGCACTTATTGGTGACAGGGGCTTTCAAGCCCTTAAATCTCAGCATGCTTGACAGCCAAACCACTTAGTACTTTGGATGAGAAATCAGAAGGGTTATTTGTAATGCTTAGATAAAAGTTGCCGTGCCAAAGCACACATAATTCTGTAACTGTTGACAATATGATTATAGTAGAAGGGTTGATCGGTTTATTGCGGGGAAAATAGCCTTCTGAAGCATATAATGCCTTTTGATAAAGTTGATGTATGTCTTAAAATTTATTTTTCGTTATTTTAGAATAGGTACATTATTCAGCTTGACACCTGACATTATTTCAGCCCCGAAAAGTAGGCGGATGATAAATGATGATCATTCAAATTACACGGGGGTCTAACTTTCGGCCTGACCGGTTTATTGCGGAACCATATAATTCATTGAAAAATCTGTTTGTAAACTATCATTGTCATATTCCAAATGGAACAATAATATATAAATGCAATTTAATAAACAACTTGCTATACCAGTTGACTCCTCAAACCTTAAATGAGCCATATTCGCATTTAGGGTATTTACTGCTTTATTAAGACACAGCGAAAATGCACTATGCCTGCCAAAGAGTGTCTCGTAACTAGGCAACACGTGTGCTATCAATACAAGTATCACTATAAATAGTTGATAACCAAATCATATTGTTCAGATACTTTCATTATTAGGTCCGGTAATATAAGAATAATTTTGGCTGATATTGGTAATGAGTAACTCATGTTCTACACATTTAAATACTTATATTATATGTAAAATCGGCCAATACGTGTATATTATATGAACATAATGCAAACAAGCTTAGAAAGAGAATAATGGATCCACCAATATAAAATAACTGTGTATTTAGAAATATTTTCTTAATGAATGAGACAACACTGAATAACAGATAAAGGCTTTTAATAAACATTGATAAAACTTTGTCATTATTGGGTGTCCAAGACGAGGGTTTCGGGTCTGTTTATAAAAACAAATTGCTAGATTTATTATTACCGATATTAAGATTATTTGAAGCATAAAAAAGCAAAGTTTTATGCTCATTCAGTTATCCCGCAATAAACCGGTCATCTGAAAAGACGCACCCACCTTAATGTCATGGGGCATCACATCGTCAATTGAAATTAGTTTTTCTCAAAATTAAGTCAAATTGTTGTCACTATACGGACCTATAATTGGATAAACATAAATTGCAGTTTAAAACCAACAATCATATAACTAATAAATAACTACTTGGAAAAACGTGTTTTTCTCCGCAATAAACCGATCATGACGTCTAGCATGTTATCCTTCTTTCTGTATGCTTCAAGACAAGTGTCATTTGAAACGTTCGCTCACATGCTTAAGTGAAAGATTAAGCTTCAATCATTTTGATAAGTCTCATGATATCGAAGTTCAAAATTGTATCGAATTTATTCTTATAACAACATATTATCTAACAAAAACACATGTAAAAAGAGTTGTCATTATGACGGGTATATATTTTGTTTTGGAACTGGGAGCAACATTTTCATATGATTCAGGAACTCTTTTGATAGACGCTTTAGGTTAGATGTGGGCTCACTATAGTTATGCAGCAGTTCTTCTACTATTAGCCGTAATTGTTGACTTCTTCGCATCTTGTAATCTAAAGGGTCATTGGAAACACTTTGATTTACAAAAAAAAAAACGTTTTTCCTAAGGTTTCATAAATTTCATCCATAGGTAGTGTTTCATTCGTGACGTCCAATGACAATCAGGATGGTCTGAAAGTCCTGCTCGAGGCTGTTCAATAAATACAAAAAAACTTCCAACCTCAAGTTTCCCGAAATGCTTTTTGTGCAACCTTTAATGGAAAAGCCCTGGGGAGCAAACAATTACAGGAGTTAAGTGTCTCTTCTAGCGTCTGGGAGTGTCACTGTTGAGCGAAGAGGGTGTTTGGTGAGAGTTTTAAATGTATTTTCAAGCAAAAGAAAGGTTTTCATTAAGCACGCTAACTATGTATATACTTTTCTTTATCGATTTTGCATTATGTATTTTCTTTAACGATATCTCGTCATCCTCAATAAACATAATAGCCGTCCTTTTTTAAATAAGTTGGTGCGGGTAAAATGTAACAATTAGTCAAGTGTAAAATTCATTGTTAATTTGATTTGATTTTGATTTGATTTGAAGAGTGCGCAAAAACCTTAAAACATACTTCAAATCAAATACCTGAACCTGTGTTAAAAGGCCAATTCGTTGTGTGATATATATTCTAAAACCCCCACATCGCCATAACATTATTCAAACGAGACCCTTGCCTAGTGATAAACTCAAAGTTGGTATCATCCTGAAAGATCCACTGACTGAGATAGAACGGACTCATAATTGCTTTGCATTTATGAATCGATTACACCGGTGTTCCTCCTGTATACGGCCAGTAAATGCTGACTAATGAAGAGACATGAATTCGGTTATTAGTTTCCCTAAATGATGGATATCCCCGTGGTACCAAAATCGTTCCCTGGTTTGCATTAGGGCTAGCACAGCTTTAGAAAGGGGTTGGCGTGGTTCTATGAGCTCTTATGAATACTATAATACAGGATGGATATTACCACACTTACAGTTTCATTCACGCATAGGGTAGCAACTGAAACGACAAAACGATGTAAAATAAAATAAATGCGAAAAGAACGTTCGGACACGCCAAGCAATGCACACGGAAACTACAAAACAAGACAGGGTTCTACCTTTGGAAGATACAAAACTAATAAGAGTGGTCCAATACACAAAAAAAGCATTTTGACGCGAAAGAATTCGAGCATTATAGTATCTTTTTTTATGGTTACCTAAACTCTTGTTTGTGCTCCAATGCTAAAATAATATTGCTTAAGTGAACACATATCAAAGCTAATAATAATGTCTCACTTCTCTTTATGCATGAATACATACATATTTTTGATATCGCAGCGGTTTCTAAGGGAACATGATGTGGGTGGATCTGAGATGATACCTCATCAGCTTTGATGATTTTGCTTCCAAGTCATATCATCATAAACTGATATCGTCGTTGTATAAAGAAGTGACGTATTTGAAGCATGCAATATATATAAGAAACATTGACTATGTTTGTATGTATTCGGTCTTTCACTCCGTGTATAATTATCCTTTATATAGACCACATATATAATATAACCATAAACTGACGCGACTTGTATACAATGTAATTTGGTTCCTGTCCTATCCTATCGCAGTACCATGACATAGAATCTTTAAAAATCTAACGATTATTGATGTTAAGTGCTATTAGGGTAAATGGTCAATGGAGTATTGCATAATCATCTTCTTTCCAATTGTCGTTAGACAATATGTTTGAACATAAACAAAACCATAACAACAATCTTATTTAATACATTGTTTTTGTAAACTTAAATTGCGTCTTGTTTTTATCCAATATCGATAGAAGCACTCATTTTAACTGTGTTTGCTTTGATTTGATGCATCAATTGTAACAAGCTCGCTAATATCTTCAAGTACACAAATACAAATTTACTTGAAAGAAAGAGGTCCCTATTCCAAAATTGACCTACCCCCTTAGTACCTACCCCCTTCTCCCTTCAAGAGAAAATGTCCAGATGGCTCGCCTTCAAAAATCACAATTCATTAAATTCAGGCATTTTTTTATTCAAAACAATGACGTCGGGGTATGATATTTTTTGAGTGAGCAGAGCAAGAAGGTGCTCGAGCTAACTTCATAATACTATATGTGCAACAACGTTAGAAATTAAAAGCGCTATATTTTTATATTTATTAGACCCCAATAATTTACATAAACACAACAGAAAATCAGTAGAATATTAATCAAATAAGACAAGCAATTTCATTTTTCCTTTAGCTATTGTTTAACAATTATAATGATATTGCTATCTATATACTTAATAAGTTTCAAAGATAATTCGATAAAACTCTCGTCAATTAGCATTAAGTATAGACAAATAATCAACACTTTATACGAAATAAAAATATGACGAAACTTCGCTATTTTACGCATTGATGCATGTTTGCGCGGAAAATAATTTCTGCACACCCTGGACAAAATGTTTTTGAATATAGATCCACCACCAATATATCTTTATGCAAAAACAATTTACAGAAAGAGATTGATTTCATTGTTCAGATAGGGTATCAACAACATCTATTACTATTTACAACATAGGACAATGCAGAAGGATAATGTATTGTTTGTAAGGCTATAATGTGTTAAAAATGCCGTGATGAATGTATTTGCCATCTTGTATCTCTATCATTGTGTTATGCATGGATATATTCTTCTATTTCATTTCTAATGACCTTCAAGTAGGATTTATGGCACATCCTTTTGTCTTTGGTTTTTACTTATTTTTATAGTGACAAAGCAAGACGCAGCAAGTTTCATATGAGAATGCAGAGAAAACGTGTTTCCTACCAACGCCATTTAGTTTTATCCAACTCGCAAGACGTCCACGGACATCGATAGGACGACCTAATTTCTACACTGATATGGAAATACCTGCTAAGTGACATTTTGATGAAAATACTAATTTTTATTGCAATGTACTTAGTAGGTTTTCTCCCATCGCAACTATCCATAATATGCGCGAGTCTCACTCCTAAATAGGTGTATCACGATATGGCAAAACCGGCTTTGTCTCAAAATGAGTATATTATCTACGGTAAAACCTGCTAAGTGCGCAAATATAAGTGTCACGTGATGTCACGTGTGTCACTAAAAAATTATTTTGTAAAAAACGGGCCTTAACTAGTATATAATTACGGCGATGAGTTTAAATGTGTATACGTTTCGTAGGCTTAATCTCAGAATGTAACAGGTTTTGCCTGTTATCTCGAAAGTTTGTATTTGTCACTTAGCAGGTTTTTCCATATCACTGTAGATTTGGGCCCGTACGTAAGTTTGCCGGTCCTTATTCGTCGAGGACCAAGAAAAGACGTCGCATCAACGTCGCGTCCGAATCGGACGCACGAATGACGTTTTACGGACGCCGGGACGTAAAAGGACGTCCGAAAAACTTGCATATGGGCCCGAATTAGGTCGTCCGAATAAGACGTAATATGGACGACCCTTGCCGAGTGGGATGTGTTAATCGAATTCAATTATCTATATACATGATATACGTAATTAAACACGTTGAACATACTTGATACATCCGCGGAACAATTATTATTAAAATAAACCTCACGAAAAATATGTAACATCTACATATTTACAGGACAATGAGTTTACACTGCTGAAATAACGTTAAATCACTGAGTTACAAAATAAATTTAAACAGTGGAGATAGTCAAATCTAATGATAAATCGTACGAGAGCTGTGACAAATCATCTTTAGAATAAATACGCTGGCACATGGATAACATATATAGTTCTTTATTCGGTGTACGTCGGTACATGATAATAAGTTCCTCGTCATACACTTGTAAACGGGACCAGTGCACTCATTAATGAGCCACTGAAACACAACCCTACTCAAGCCAACCGCAAATTAATTGAGACGCAAGACCTGGGTTAATTAGGACTTTGCTCAGAACTATGACATCCATAAAAGAAAAGAGACCTTCGTTATTGTGCTGTGGTTGTTTTTTTAAAGGGTGATTGCACGCCCACCTGTGTATCCGTGAGTGCATTATTTTGAATGTATATGTGGCAGCGAAACTTTAATTTAAGCGAAACTATAGTTTCGCTAGCGAAAGATTAATTTCTCTGATGACGTTAGAAAAAAATGTCTATTTAAGATTCTTTAACAATCATAACTTATGATTTTGCCTCATATGATTATGTTTCATGTATCTTTTGATCCGTTTAAGTGTATTAGTGACATATAGCCCACTACCCGAGAGGATTATCTGTGAGTCGAGTCATGAACTTAACTCGGGGAAAATCGGCTTATTTCAATTACATCATTGAGTAGAACTCCATACAAAGCTTTTGATTGATGGGTTAGATGACCAAGTACTATATTGCTATACATATGCATAAGATAAAATGTAATTAAATGCCTTATATATCAAATGACGACAAGGAATACTTACAAAATCCGAAAAATTAATCTTTCGCTAGCGAAATTAAAGTTTCGCTGAAAATTAAAGTTTCGCTGCGACATATATATCATATAAAAAGCTGCGAAGCATTCAATATCGATAGTGTATCCAGTTTATAACATATTCCCTTAAATTCTAAGAATCTTCTAATCATGTGGAGGTAGGGGGATCGCTAACTTTTTACAATAAAAGACCGAATAGGGCGCCAAATATATTTTTTTCCATTTCAAATATGTGCGATAGACTGGATCTGCGCATGTACGCGAGGGATATACGGTTTGAAAAAATTACATCAGGCAAAGAGAAGTACATGAACTCTTGTGAGTTGCGAACTGACATGAATATTTTCATTTATAATATGTTAATAACATATAACATTAATATTTCTTTTAAAGAAACAACTTAGATATTTGTTCAATGACATTTTTTGTGCATTATGCGCTGTTTGGTAAAGCATGCCCTGAAACGAGAAACATCCGATTCATTCACTATAACGATGCTATTGAGCATGTTTTACAACCAGGTCGTTGTAGAAAATCGCAAACAACAAATACAAATGGCATCTTACATTTCATGCCTATCGGCAAACTAACCGCTGAATCTTAGAGACTGTGCTCTTCAAACACAATGATGCTCATAAGCAGGGAAAAACTATGTCTTGAAGGGGAATATGCCTGTTTCTCCCATCCCTGATTCAAAGACAGACAATAAACAAGGGGTACCATGAAACACTGTGCTCATTAAGAGTTTATTAGAAAAGAATACACATGACAATAATTAGTTTTTTTTACATTAATAAGTTTACATCGGAAAATAAGGTGTTTATGTGTTTCATATATTATAACAGTTTAATTTCATTTGTGATAAAACGAATACAGATAACAACGCGAAAGTGAAGCCGTGTCTTCTAATATGTTTTCCAGTGACAAATGGAAAGAATTCAACAATCAGAAATAACAGAAGAAAAATAAAATCCATAAAAACGAAAGCAAATACCAAACAAGAAAATAAAACACATGAATCCGCCCGGCTGACTTTGTATAAATAGCACAGCATAGCCGCACGGTAATTGGTTTGCTGCAGCCCTAATTGGCAGCCAGGGGAAATGACGATTGCAGGGATTAAGTGCTGTGTATGTGTCTTTTTATGGCATTAAAAGGGGAAGAGGTTCTTGGAGAAAACAATGGATGTACAGATCCGCCTAGCGCTAAATACGAAGGATTCTGAGGATTCCTTCGGATAATCCTCAGGAATCCGAGGATTTTCGTCCGCGGATTCCTTCAGAAATCTGCACTACGCTTTGACCAAGCTATGTTTGCTCTTTATCTCTTAAGAGGCTACATTGTTGGTTTAAGATAAACGTCTAAATGGTGATATTTTTGTTTACTCT
>LQRL01159954.1:9260-21315 GCA_001703475.1 Hydroides elegans
ACCATGGAATTAAATATCAGAAGCAGACAACTACAATTTTACGGGGTGAACTATCTTCTGTCAGTTTCGAATTCCCTGATTTTATCTTATTTTTTCCCTGATCCAAGATTAATACAGTTCGAACTTGTACTTTGCAACAAGACATTGCTTTATTATACCAAATGTCAGTTTGTTAGGAAACATCACCCTAAGTTTCAGACGATTTGGTCCAAAGCCCTGGTTGCTATGGCGATTTTTCACCCTCCTCCCACATCCTTTTATGGGGAAAATTACGAGACTTTGGGCTAATAGTTATTTACGGCAGGTGGGAATAGCCTACTGTTGTGATCTCCAAAGAGGCTGTTAGTTATTATTCTTATTTCATGGGCTCACAATGTCTCTCAAAAGAGAATAAACTCAATAAGATTACACCAATGAAATTTATAGAAATGGCTAGTATCGGAATTAATAAAATGCTGTTTTTTAGCCAAAATCAAGTTGATTTGCATAAGAAATGCCATTTTAGTTGACAATTTTTTGAGAATAATGTCGAATTCTTGCTGTAAATATGTTATTCAAGACATATATTTGTGTTTTATACATCTTAAGAAGTGTGTTTGTAACAGTTTCAACTGTTTGGTACCAAAATAACGTTTCCCTCTTTTATATGTTGAGAAACATGATATTATATCAAAATAGGCCCGATTTTTGTCGGTTTCGCATATCAGGCCTGAGACCACTATTGATTTACTTATATAGTTCTTTATAGCATATTTCGTCACTGCACTTTTCACAACAAATTCCGACAAGCAAACCATATATCCGTGCAAAGAATCATCCTGGACTGTTAACAAGGAAGTATTTGTGAAACACGAAAAGGCCCCAACCGCCCCCCCCCCCAACTCGAAGGGGTATTGACTATCTCGTATATGCCCGTGTTTTGGAAATTCAAAGCTTTTGGGCATTTTTGGCCAACCTCCGGTGGCCGCAACTATCAAAAGGCACATCTATATGTCAAGACCTTTCATATGAGCCTATTCCCAGGTCTCTACGACCATCCGTTGCAGAGAAACAGCCTGGAAAAGCTCATGTTTCGAAAAACCGCTATTTTGGACATTTTGGCCAAATTCGGCCATTTCCGGTGGCCGAATCTGGCCAAAACTGTCAAAAGGCACATCTACAGGCCAAGACCTTTCATTTGAGCCTATCCACAGGTCTCTACGACCATCCGTTGCAGAGAAACAGCCTGGAAAAGCTCATGTTTCGAAAAACCGTTATTTTTGGACATTTTGGCCAAATTCGGCCATTTCCGGTGGCCGAATCTGGCGAAAACTTTCAAAAGGCACATCTACAGGCCAAGACCTTTCATTTGAGCCTATCCACAGGTCTCTACGACCATTCGTTGCAGAGAAACAGCCTGGAAAAGCTCATGTTTCGAAAAACCGCTATTTTGGACATTTTGGCCAAATTCGGCCATTTCCGGTGGCCGAGTCTGGCCAAAACTGTCAAAAGGCACATCTACAGGCCAAGACCTTTCATATGAGCCTATTCTCAGGTCTCTACGACCATTCGTTACAAAGATACAGCCTGGAAAAGAATCGATGACGGACAGACGGACAGACGGACGGACAGACGGACGGACGGACACCCCGAATCTATAGGCCCCCAACCTTTGGGGTTGGGGCCTAAAAATACGAAAGTTAAAATATAGGTTGACCATCTCGTTTTCGAGAAAAAAACGGGATTTGTAACGGTGCCCACCGATTTCTCTGATTTTGTGACCTGATCTATTTGCTGGCACCAATATGGACACATATTTTCTTACGCCATTTAGGAAAACTAATATATGCATGAACTATAATTAAATGGTTATTTTCTAAATCATATTTGTCTACTCTATCCGTATGCAAAGAATCAACCCAAATAATGCATGTTTTGCAGAAATATAGCACATTTATTATGGAACTCGGTTTGCGAATTAACTTCCGGGTCATGGTCAACCAGTGTAATAGGTCTCCAGTGATGTATTTAATACCCGACCACTGTACATAATATGCCCTCTACTCTGGGTCATTATGCTCGCTACTTTCATTTCTGATATATATATTTTTATATATATAAGGCTCGAAATTATCCTTTTTTTCGCGGCGGCACTTCGGGCCCCCGCTCTTAAATAACCGGGGTCCATTGGAGTACATAGTGTAAATTTCGAGCCCTATAATATATATAGTCTTTCCCTATCATTATCATATACCGGTGCAATTGGATGATATATTCCTCATTATTATATTTCGAAATGCAGCTATACAAATTGAAATATATGTCGCATTTTGAATATCTAAAGAATGGGCCACACGAAATCTGATAGCTGAAGGTTTAACTTGCAGGGAAACTGGGTTAAGGAAAGGAGAGACATCTATCGACGAGGGCTGGCTTAAAAGAACACCTTTTGAAACATACGTTGGGTTGTCTGGTTGTAATTCAATGCAACGCAATATTACTGAATATCTTACAACAAACTCCTAAAGAAGTATAGTGGGTTCGGTGTAAGATAGTCAGTAAAATTTTGCTTGCCTATTGCCTGTAACTTTTCCCTGGGATAAGAACTTTTTTGAGATTGCTGGCCCGGAAGGCCAGTATAAAATCTGGAGAATTTATGATTTCACAACTTAAATCTTAGAATTTCGCTCGGGCCTCCGGCGCTCACATATTTTGATCCTAACTTATTTCCGTATAAGTTAACATAGTCATCCTTTGTTTTAAAGTAATGTCTAATCACTAGGGTCGACTTTGTACGGGTTACGGTGAGAAAGGAAGAGAAGAACACGACCTTAGTGGTCACTCGGTCGCACACTCAAACTGCGGTATAGCTGCCAGAGGGCTGTTAAGGAGAATGCTCGAACCTAACCGAATGTCGATTTTGCATAACAGATACTTGTTTACTGAATATATTCCTTTACGATTACCTAAAAAACAATTACGATTACCTAAAAACTTCACATCTAGAGGTATACATTTTATATCAAAATTATTCCTGTGTGAGCTTAATTTGGACTTCGCGAGTGACATTTGCGATTGAGGCTGTTTATATCATATTAAGGTTCATTTTTAAACGTCGGGCAAGTAAGTTTCCGGACGGCCCACAAAGTTGTTGAGGTTAATGGTCTGGATGGCCAGTTAATTTTGGTTTTAGTGCGAACACTATCTCGAACTGAAATCGAGGGTATTTCTATAGCTTTATGATAGATGGATTTTTCGCTCGCGCCTCCGGCGCTCGTTTTCTCTCAAATTGAAATTTAACTTTTACAATTCGTTATTAAGGTAATGATTCGGGATGTGTGAAATGTCTTCATAAACCATTAAAAAATGACCACCATCATCTGGAGAATTCACTCTCAAATGTCCAAGCACATAAACATATTTTTGATTTTGAGAATATGTATATTTTTCATGCCAAAATGAGTATGCCCGGTACTTTTTCCATTATGCCCGGTTCTCTGAAACTTAAATACATCCCTGGGTCTCAAAACAAAATAATAAGTGGTCTAATTCCATATAAATCCGGGCGATAAAAGGGAATTTGCAATCAAATATCACATTTCACTGTTCAGTATAGTTTCGGTCGATGCACTTACTTTACGGTACTGGTCTTTCCATTTGGGTCCAAGTTTCTTATACATTTCCCTACGTCTCTCAGGAGTACTTTGATTTTCCATTTTTACCCGCAAAGGTTTCTTTCTGCAAAAAGTTTGGATTTCAGTTTGAAAAATGATTATCGGTAAAGGTTTCAATCGTTCGATCGTTTGTTTTGTTAGTGTTAAGCCCTCCGTCGGTTGACTTTCCTCTTACACATAAAGTATATATCCTTAGCGAAGTATTCATGCATCATTCTAATATGTCTGATCACCGGTCCAGATCAGGATAACTATTTTCCGTGCTTTTCTAGGCTATGCTAGCGAAATGCTATATATGGATCTAGGCGTTTTTTTTTGTTAATTTAGTTATGCGGTTTTGGTTAATTTTATATATTTATTTTAATACATGTTAGTTTTTTGCCTGATATAGGTTTTCTCGACTTTCTAATGCATTCATATATATGTTTTGGCTGTTTTAGTTTGCGCTAGTCTGTATATTGTCTAAACACTCTAAAACGTCCTACCGCTATGGTTTTGACAACTGTTTTTGATTTGCTTAAAAAGAAACTATTTACTTTATCGTAATGGAGAGTTTGGGCAAAAAAATGTCACACCGGGATGACGGTGTTTTGATATGTATATTTTAATCTTAACCCGATGAATCCAACCTCTAAAATACCTAACATAATAAAAACACTCGCTCAAACTATCTATAAATTCAGTTAATTCATTTTGCCTAATGTTGGGCATAACCATTTCACTGAATAACTTAGGTTTAAGTCATAATAAATTGGGTTATGATTCAAACCTGCTTACCGAAATACAGTCATCCCGAAATAACATTTATTGCCCAAACTCTCTAATAAATATGTTGTTCTAACGTATATTGATATTGACATTATTTTCCAGCGGTTTCGCAAATTCCTATTTATGAAAGTTATATCAGGAAATTCTCACTAGTTACTAGTTTAACATAATGAGTTGTGTTATTTTTGTTGCTCACGTAGATAGGATTAAAAATGGACATAAGTTTGCAAAATGATCTGTAAGTAAATTTCCATTCTAAGCTAAGGCTCCGTAAACGACAAAGGGTACCTCATGAGCAGTTTATCATAAAAGGTATATACCAGAAAATCGCCAACTGGTTTCATTGATAGAAAATTGATAAAAAAACTTTATAATTCGTAGATTTAAGGAATATTAATCAAGTTTGGTCACAGGCGACGAATACAAATTTAGACATGACTTTGAATTGCGTATAATCGCATAGGAAACTATTATTCGTTTGATATGATTGCATATTAAGTTGATTTCAAAACTTTCATATAAGGTATCTATTTAAAAAAGTGAAGCAAAAATGTAAAGTTTAGGTTGTTTATTTGAAAATTTATTTTGATGTGCTCTATCTACTCCTCCATCGTATTTTAATATGCGCTTTGAAAATAGAAAAGTGACCACACCTTTTCATTAGGTCGTTGACTCACAGTAGCTACATGCAGCGGGTACGTTGCCTGCTAATGGCTGTCCTAATTTATATTTAGAATGTCATGTACTTTTTACCAATTTCTTGACTCGTTCCTCTCATGGAAAATCTTTTTTTTTGCTGAAAACATTTTTTTTCGGAAGAAGTAAGCTTGTATTATGGCGTCGCCAACACCTGCAACAGTTTCGTTAATATATTTATCCGACGCTTTAAAACCGCTTCCTGTTAGGAGACGGGAACACATTGCCTAATGAGGATAAGGTTTTGAATATACTTTCTAATCACAACAGCCTTACTTGTGCTCAAGCTATCACTTTGTATTTATTATGATATCATGCTTTGTGGACGCTCATCATTTTGAAACAAATGTTTATTTTTCTGGTGGCTGATTACTTCTCTCCATGGTGATGGCCTTGATGGCTCGATATACCTTGGATGATGATATGAAAAGGGACTTTTCGGTCACATCCTCATCTTTGTTATCGCAAAGGATAACTGAGTGCCAAGCGTTGTGGACTTATCATTCCTCAACTATGGCAATTGCAGCTATCTGCTATACAATGTTGACATGCTAAGGATGTTTCGGTAGCTACAAAAAACTTCTTGCATACTTTTTAGGTTTTCAACATTTATTCAATCTGAAACAAAACCAATAATGTTTCTTTTGATTGTCTTTCATTTTTCCTATAATATGTTTATTTATCATCTCATTAGACATGTCATGTTCTGGAACTCTTTGTAAAATTAAAGAGATTTAGACACTATCAGAAATTCAAGCCACTACATGAGATGAAAATTATATTCTTGATGATATCTTAAGTGTTTTAACATGTTATGCTTGGGTGAAGAAGATATATTATGCATATTTTGTATGTGTTTGGTGAAATATAAATGTCAGGAAATCCCTGATTGAGTGTTCTCTATAGGTAATAGCTATATGAATAGTTGAGTATTTCGGGGTTCATGGAATAATTGGGTTGAAGTAATAAAAACAATTATGTTGTCGATACAAGATGAAATAAAAAAAACCTATCCAGTCAAATAGAACGTTTTTGCCGAGCGGAACATTTTAATAGCATGTTTTAGGTTCGGAACAAGAAATATCGATAGTATTGTCGAGGGTACTCAACGGTTTATTCGGGTAAATGTTTATTCTTGTAGCAGTTCTTCCTTGCTTGCAACATTTTCCGAAAAAAAACAAGTTTTTTTTTCAAAACGATTATTTTATTCCCGGATTATATTGTAACTATTTCAATCAATGCTAATTATCGTAATCTAGTCTCTGTAAACTAATCTATGAGAGAAAAAATATTTAAACATTATATGGGAATGCCTTATGAAGGTTCAATATTGTTAGGTGTTTATTGCACGATGGGGTCGAATTGGATGCATCGAAGCCGAAGGCTGAGTGCATCCAATTTGACTCATGAGTGCAATAAGCACCTAACAATATTCAATCTAAATATTGTATTCCCTTTATTGCACGAAATAACAAAGAAAATCGTTACCGAAAAAAAGTTAATTTTTGCCATGTCATAGTGGGCGATAATATACTATTTTTAATAATATTGACAATCAGGGTGGATTATAAAATGTTACGCTCATAAATCAATTATTTAAACATTACTGTTGTTTACATTGTTTTATTGTGAAATTTGATTTCGGAAGTGCAATCGGAAAATAGTCCGGGTGCAATACACAGAAATATTGCATCATAGCTTTTCCTTATCATTTCTTAAAGCGATGCACCGTGACCATTTAATGATATTTCTTGACATCTTTATTCTGGTAGGAGATTGTAAACTTGCTTGCAGAAGCTTTTCTGGGTTTCTTGCTTGCAACTTCAGAATAAACATTTTGATGCAAATAAGTGTATTAAGCTTATTTCAAATCTATCTTATCATATCCCGCTTAAAATGAATACATTGGGATAATTTTCTTAAATATATCGTTGAGTGCCCCTCTATTGTGTTTCCGGTATTTTGACTGTTTTGTAATCGATTTCATTTCTATATTGATTTTGCAATACAAATTTGCCAACAAATGAAATTTTATAATCCAGCATACATTTATGTATTCTTAAAAGTGTTACCAATATAAAAATGTGTGTCTTATTTCGAAACTATTGGTTATATGATTGCAATCCTAAAAGCATATCTATTATGAAATTTGCGCAATAACTTAACAACAATATAGCTGAAAATAATAATGACATTTTAACTAAATGTTGAACTCTCGCTATTAAGGAGCCCTTCGATTTATAGCAAACAAACTACACACTTTTAAAAAATACCTTCTAACTACAAAACATAAGGAAGACCTTTTGAAGCTATTTTCTATTTTTTTAGGTTTCAGTCTGGTGCCTACAACGAATCAGACGGGTTGCCGGAACGGAGGTGACAACCACCCCCACAGTCTGGTGCCCACCACGAATCAAGCGAATGGCCGGAACGGAGGTGGAGACCGCCTTCACAGTCTGGCCAACACAACGAATCATGACAGAACGAGTCACGTCGAAGAGATGGAAGGAAAGCCCAGAAGGAAGCGTGATACCCCTTTGGAGAATATAACTACGTTCAGGGGAAAACACGACGTGCTTAGCAATTTTTACCCGTGCACCATTCGCGTGTTCGAGCGGACATTTGCATCAAGCGAGCATGCATACCAATTCATGAAGGCGATGAGTCATGGGAAAGTGAATGTGGCAAAAGACATCATCCAAGCAAGAAACGCATGTGAAGCCAAAAGGCTAGGAAGGAGAGTCATTACTGAAAGAGTATGGGAAACCGAACGACTCGAGGTCATGAAACAGATAATACACAGGAAATATGAATGCGTTCCTAGATATAGACATGAATTAATGAAGGCCAAATCAACAATAGTGGAGGCTGTGCCAGGCGACAGCATCTGGTCGTGTGGGTTGTCCAAGGAAAAAGAAAGCTGGTGGAACCCTGAAAACTGGCCAGGGAAAGACATCATGGGAAACCTCCATATGGAACTGAGAGAAGAAGTGAGAGAGGTAGAACGGAAAAGAGCAAGCGTGCCCACCTGAAGATCCACAGATGAAGCTGCAACCAAGCAGTAGTTAAGGTATGGTTCAATCGAGAAATAGTTCTAAAAAATAGAATAAGATATGTATAAATAGGCATATTGATTAATAATTAATTAATTAAAGTGTACGTTAAACTGGTCATATATAAGTATTTCGATTTTCAATTTTTATTTAAGGGTGCTCTTTTCTTGATTCTGGCTAGCTAGCTGCTCGCACTGAGCTCCTCTATCTACTAAAATAGGAACACCTTTTTGTAAACAATATTTTTACATCCCTTTACAGAAATTTGTAAATATATTTAAGATTTCAATGTGTAAAGTGATTTATGCTCAATTTACACTTAAAAATAGGGTCGTTGGGTGCCATACATAAACTTGTTATTATGAAATACTCTGTAATAATCAATGTTTCGCATTTTTTTAGTATTTATTTATTTATTTATTTTGACGAGACAAACCATTATAATACATCAATAATGATGCACCTATGACTGTTTTAATAAATTGATAATTTCATGATGCTTGTTTTGTATTGCATAATCCAATGCACTTTTCTGCGACTCGTCCTTTGCGTTAATTAGCGAGTTATCCATATTAGACAGAACATATGACGTTGTCTCTTTCCTGTCCTCGGTATTAGCTCGTGCGGGGAGATTCACACACCAATGCAAAGGCAGGCGACCCTTACAGTCTGTCACATTAATGAGATGAGGAGCATATTCATGTATAAGCGTCACCATTGCTATATTATTCGTTTTCGCAGCTATATGCATGGCGGTTTCGTCAAAGGTCACACCACGTGTGTCAAGGTCGGCGCCAAATTGAATGAGCATGCGCATCATAGCGACATCGCCATGGGCAACCACTGTAAACACGGGCGACTGCGCGCGCACATTACAAAAGAGGATGTCGAAGCAGCAATCGGCCGATTGGTCTTCGTTTATGAGATTGGAAGCCCCGTCTCCGGCGTCTTCCAGGATCCGCTTTGCTTCTGCGTGGTCATGGTAGCGGATCGCCTGACGCAGTGGGCTCGAGCAGGTGCCCATTGTCGGAGCTTTTAGATGGCGATATTTACCTTAGCGCTATAAGAAGCAACCTTACTTTAAGCTTTATAAGTTATGATGATTTTGCTATCCATACATGTACTCATTTTGTTGTTGAAACAAAATGCTCATGTTAAAAAAGGAACATAAATTTAAATCATTAGGGATATGTTCCATATGCCATTTAACTTGCATTAAGTTTAATTAAGATAACAAGTGAGATTCACTCTTTTTACATATTTATCCCATATAGAATGCGTTTATTTTGTTGACTAAATCCAAGATTAAATACAACTAGTAGGAAGGCATGCTCTTGAGGGCACGACATGGTTCAGGAAGAGTTATTGATCCAGAGCTACAGGGTGCTCACTTTCAGGTCATGGCGTTTATAAAGGTCAATAAACATGTACAAGACTGCGTGGATATTAAAAGAACCACTGTAAACATCGACTACAATGGTTTATAGACTTTGGTATAGGTATTCAAATAACATTATCAAAACGTTAATATAATGATTGCATGATCATAGGGATATAACGGATATCAGAATTAAGTGTATAATATAATATTATCACACAATTACTCAAGTTTCTTCCAAGCAACGTTGCAAGCCACAGCCAATAGACAATAGTATGTAACAGGAAATAACATTGAGTTGAGACGTTCAACGTTGTTTGGCTTTTTGAGGATCGCAACGTAATCGATGGGGAACGTACCGACGCCTCTTCGCCGTTGCATCCGCGAGCATGACGTCGAGGGCGTGCGTACAGTTTTAGAAGAAGCCGGAGAGGAAGCGGCATCGCTGATTAACTCGGATCACTCGCCCGAATGCATTACACAGAGCTGTACTACGGTATGGAGTCGAAAATACGGCGTCTGGCTAAGTTACTACTCCTCTTTGTGAATTGCGTTGATTAGATCTTCGATCGTGTATGATTCACGTTTTGACGTCGCCAATGCAAAATTGAAATTGCTTTGAAGCTTTCGGTTCAAATGACATAAATATAAAAATTTCTAGACAATGTTGTACTCATATGATTATAAAATATCAACGTTCAGTATAGCTTATCTGTGAATCCGAAGTAACCATGATGATGTAATATGACTTTATGAGATTTTTTCCCGATAGCGATGTTAATCGGCATCAGAAATATCAATTCTTTTTTTATGTTGTGCCGATTAACAATAAATTGGTGCACCCGTTTGGTCTAATAGTTCATACCATTGGTGCCCCTGGCTCAAGATTTGACCCGCCCGCGTCTGATAATTATGATTTTTCTATCTAAAATAAAAATGAAATGGTTGAGAAAAATCGGTACATTTTCAAATTTAATAGACTTCTACAATAATTATGAACTCAAGAGTTATGAATCGAAACCCATTTTTGAGTGTCTATCTTCGAAATATACGGGCGATAGAAAGCTGGATTTGCGATCAACGTGCATTCATTCATAGCAACAATTTTGATATGAAATATAAACACCATTTTGATGCGATTGTACATGGGCTATATCACATATAATAAGTGTCAACGAACCACTGCGATATTAATATGATTGGCTTAATTAATTTGCACCAACAGGCACCGATGCATTATGGTAAGTGCATTGGTCCGACAAGTAAAGTATATTCGGGAGGCGACTCATTCTGTAGCTATATTGCACTTATGATGCCATGTCGCAGTTTAATCAAGAGTTGCATCTGTTTTCTCTCTCATTCTCTCTTTCTCTCTTTCTTTCTCTCTCTCTCTCTCTCTCTCTCTCTCTCTCTCTCGCTCGTCCTTTCCAAATCCTTTTTCCTATCCTTGGCCAACTTCTGCCATTTTTCATCCCTCTCTTATAAATGTCCTACTGTTATAGAGAGTAGCTGCTTTTCCCGCTTACCTTTTCAGATGCGTAGACTAGAAAGGTTATGATATAGGTTTTTTAGCCATGCAAATCCTTAGAAATCGGCTATAAATTTCTACAATAAATGCATATTTGTTTTTAAAACAAAACAATCAAAACGAACATGAAAACAAAAATACGAAATAACCTTTTGCATATGCTCATAGGCAGAGGGCAACGCGTTGTACTACGCAGTGGCGCTGCGACACGACGACGCGATTATAAGCGTGCTGCTCGAGTACGACTGCGACCTGCACGCTACGGGCGCACGGGGCGAGACGTGTCTGCACGCTGCTGCTAGGTAGGTGGTCAATATTATCAGATTGTTGTAATGGTAGGTACATTAAGGCCTTTTCCTTGTAGCAACATATAAATTCTTATGATTTACAACAGTTTACTAATGAATCACAGCGTCAATTTATTGATATTAAATTCATATTATACTTCAATCGTGTATCAATACGGTATATCTCTTTTCGATTTTGGTTTTGATTCATTCAAGGTACGCCCACTTGGAAACCTGCAAACGCCTTGTTGCCAAGGGCGCCGACGTGTACGCTACGGACGACAACGGACGCTACCCGATCCACAGCGCTGCGCAATCCATGTACGACTCAGCCGAAATTATATCGTTTCTACTCGAAACCGGAAACAAGCAAGACATTAACCTGAAAGACTTCAACGATCGGACGCCGCTACACGAAGCGTGTCTCATCGGGAACGAGGGGTCAGTGATAACGTTGCTGGCCAATGAAGCGGATGTAAACGCGAAGAGCAAAGCGGGTCACACCCCACTGCACATGGTCAAAAGGGACACGGGGATATGGAATATGTTGATGGAGGGAGGGGCCGATACAACAGCAAAGAACAATAAGGGGGAACTGCCTGGTGAGGCGGTGTAGCGAAGAGCAAAGCGGGTCACACTCCGCTGCACATGGTCAAAAGGGACACGGGGATATGGGATATGTTGGTGGAGGG
>LQRL01159964.1:16829-40905 GCA_001703475.1 Hydroides elegans
ACGCCAAAATTACATTTTTTCAAAAATTTCAAAAATAAACTTGCGAGGCACAGCTTTGGTATATATTCTATCCAGCTGTGAAGTTTCATCCACCTACAGTGAACAGTAACTGAGATATCGCCTGGACAAACTCATCTGGACGGACGGACGGACAGACGGACACGGTGCGTTTCTATATCCCCCGCCCCAGCTAGGGAGGCGGGGGATAATAAGCAATATAATCAATGTATTTATATATGAAATGTAACATTGACTCAAGAACGAATATCCTACCTGTTGACACGCCACACACTCGCAATGAAACGAGAAACAGGCCTTGAGTGACATCTGTCTCTGCTTCTTCTCCAAATGATAGAAACCCAGCTCATAAGCGACCGTCACCTCGCGGCCTTCAAATATATTGCGCGATGCCTGGAGGACCAGGGTACTGCCATAGTAGACGGGGAAGGTACTGGCGTAGCAAGCGTGATTGACGAGGGCTGTTGTGGGGTAGAGGCCGAGGCCGATGTCCACTGGGTTCGGGTTCTCGAAGTCGGTCGGGTAGAGTAGTTCCTGTATGGGGAAAATAATGAGGTGTTTATGTTTGTTAATGATTTTTGTGTTTAATATACAGTCTTAAGAGCTTTCATAGCAATCTACCTTCAGTTATGCCTTTTTTCCAATTTCTACAGTCTTAAAATTTCGAATTGCATTTGTGCAACTACACAATAAGTCTATGGTACATTTTAATGAGTTTTCTCAGCATTTGATTTTTCTTTCAAGCTTTTTCTCAATAATTTATTATCTATAGTTTTTAACTTGGTTACTCTTACCTTGATTCCCTTCTTGTTGCATTGCAATGCCATCAGGATCTGAATCAATCCCCCGCCCATCACCTTGATACTCTCCTCGCTCTCACAATCCACTCCATCTCCACTCTGCTCCTTCAAATACCCACTCATGAGCATCAACTTAATAAGGAACGCCGCAAAGACGCCAAAATCAAACACCGACTCTGGTATACGCGTATCGATGTTCGTGACGAGATTCAACACCGCGTGAATATCGTTGTTGTATGTTCCATCTGCGGAACGACCTGCGTTTGCTGGCTCGTTGATATGGTTGTTCTTCTGTGGGTCTTTCAGATAGGCGATCAGGTTTCTAGCCCCAAAGGTCAGGATAACCCGATGCGCGAGATGACCCAGTTTACCCATCCAATTGTAGCCGAATAGGCTGAATTGTTTGTACTCGTATTTGTGGTAGTTGTTCCATGATGTCTCGCGGCATTCTTTGCTACAGTAGACAACGGTTGAATCGTAGCAACAGGGCACGGGAGCGTACAGTTTCTCTAAGCATAGGTAGCAATGATGGGTGAAAAAATCTGGCAATAATATGGATGCAGTTGGCTTTTCCATGATTAGTGTATCACCGATGTCAACATCTTCTTTTGCTGTAAAATACCGTCCTTTCTTATCAGAATACTGGGCTTTCATTGCGCTTGAGGCGTTCGCAAATTCCTTGTGTGGACCGTTGCGCAGTTTGGGGACTTTGTCGGGTTGTTTCTGTTTGTTCACTGTGCCTTTCTCCATTTTTGTGAGGGAACTAAAGAATTCGGAGCGATGGAATTGGGATGAATCCATACGAGGTCGGATCAACGCTTTCTGGATCTGCTGGCATTTGATGAGGGATTCATCGATACCATTGCGCCATCTAAAAAAAATGTTAAGATTTCAATTACTATGGGTGGTTTTTGATCGACATTATAAACTGAGCACCACTAAACCATCGTTTATCCCGCTACAGATCGCTGGAGGGCGTGGGTAACGGGATGTTTTGTCGGTGTTATTGTGTTAATTTGACAAGTGTTATATTGAAATGATATACACTTTTACTTTATGCTCGATTTTGTTTTATTATTTCTTCAAGGTAATATTAAACTGCATATGACAGAGGAAAGGGGATATTCTTTAAACAAAATTATTTATAGTTATTCAGATGAATTCATCTATTTACTTTGACAACCTGAAACCGGGGGTCGGAAAGTAACCGAACTATTGGGTTTACTCACTTTTCTTTCATTCTATCGTTGAGGTCCGACATGTCGAGCAGCTCTTTGGCGATCTTGAAGTTTTCTGTCGCGTTTTCTTGGCAACCCATTTCCAGATATGCTTTTCCACGCCTATCGTAGAGTTTGTAATGTGACTCTTTCGGGTACCTGTGAATCAGTTCATGAATTAATTCAAATGACAACTAACAAGTTTATTTATGGCGCACCTAAACATCTACTTGTTCTTAAGCTTCTATATTGAAATGCTCATTAGAATAATATGTTGACTAATTTTAGCAATAGCAAATGCGCATTTAGATATATTTTCTACTCATATACATGTTTGCTATATTCTTCCTCGCGAGTTTTTACCTCCAAAATTGATTTAGGATTTCAATACACCCAGTTAGTACTGCAATATACATTTATTTGACCACATACCCATGTTCAATAGCGAGCTCCGTGTCCCTCACGCACAGCTGAAATCGACGCAAATGCAGCAGCGCCGCCGAGCGGTTAGCGTACGCAAGCGGAAGTTCATGTTGCTGTTCGGGGTCGGTAGGGGGCTCTAGTGGCGCATGGCGGATGCTTAGGGTGTAGCAGTCGGTTGCGCTTAGGTAGCTGTGCTTGGAAAAGTAGCGGTTACCTGGAATAGATTATTCGAATTGTTATGAGTTTTATCAAGATAACGCGCAAAGTATTTTTCCTAATGGTTTCAATTGTGGGATATTACGCCATATGTGTACTTAGAAACTAGTTCAATTAAAACGGATTTCGATACTATCCACACGGATTTGAATCCATTTTTATTCGATATATTTATAAAGAACACTTTTAAATGAGACCACAAAATATCAGAACAGAAATGAATGAAAATAACAGATTCGTGGTCATATAACTTGTACCTTTATATATAATAAGTTTATTTTAATATTTTAAAAAAATCTAGTTTCGTCTCCATTTTTTGAGATATCTTGACACTAACCTTCGCATCGATGTTTATTGGCCTCCTCGTTATCCTTCCCATTGTATTCATCCTCTAACTCCAACACCGTATGCAGTTTCTCCAGACTCCACAGCCATCCAAACTTCTCACTGTGTGCCCGACTCTTGTCGAACTGTTTCGCCATTTCGCCCTTTTCCAGCGACGCCTCGATCGACTGACTGGCGATCTGCACTTGCATAGGCGTGAAGTCATGGTCTTCAGGGAGTAGCGGTTTGTCAGGCATGGTTGCTATTGGTTTTGATGAGGTGGATGGAGAAGTCTATGTATTTGAAGTAGAATTCAGATTTATTTTAATGGTAAATTATGACTGTGCATTCTTGATATACTGTAGATTTTAAGCGTATTATTATAGTTTCAGAATTTTACCATACGAACTACATTTCTACTTCAAAATATCATCGGAATAATAATGTAATGGCTTTTTTCAAGTGTGAATATAAAGAACCTGAATCAAATGTTTAATGTCATAACATAGGTATAAAAAATATAGATTTCTGCCTAGCACATGAATTTCTTTTTTATAGACAATGAGCTAAATATATGTAATTCATAACAAGATTATTTGCACTGACTATAAAAATGATATAAATTCAGTGCAATAAACTCATTTTCATTTACAAATCTCTGGCAAGGTAGTCTTTTATTTAAGAAATTGCATGCACTAAAATATCATTGTTTTACTGTTTCAATATCTAACAGGTTACGTTTACATTTCATATACATTTATTAAACCAGTACTGATTAAATAATATAAACTATGAATAAATGTGAAAACTTACCGTATAAAAGATTATCCCTTTTGCTTAAACTATCCCCAAATCATAAGTTTCAAATATATGAAGCCTGTACTAACCAAGACATGTGGTAAGCAAGAAAGATGGAGGTTCTCTCGGTTTCTCGAAGGTTGGAGAAAAACAATGATATAGCTGATAATACTACGAGCAAATTCTTTGCCAGGAAATCTTGGCTTTCCTGCTTATGCGATGTAAACATTAGGCGAACAGCTAAGCCGTAAGAATGCTATAAATAAACGTTGCTATGGTAATATCCATGAACATACAGCTGGCGGATTTAGGTAGCGCGCGTTTGTGCAGCTTTTCGTGCATCAACGGAAGCACAGATGCATTGAATAGCTAATTAATATATGGAAAATGTAGACTATATAAGTTTTTTATCTGGAGATTTTTCGAAATGATAATGATTTATTGAAACGAATCTTCAGTGAAGCGTATTGTTTTATCAATTCATGTAAATATGGAGAGCGAGAGTTTATACAACGGGTCGGTCCCGTGCAAAACGGGTCATTTTGTTTTTGTTACCATATTGAAAAAGTGAATATGGAATTCTCATGTCTAGATATTAAACTATTAAAGGCCTATGTTAATTGGTTAAATCTACGCATTGGCGTGAGGCGGGGAAACTAAACTGAATCTGAAACCCGTTTTCTGTCGCACAGTTTTCAGTTAATCGAAAATTACTCTTTTTTTGTACCACAAGTATTTGTATAAAATTAAACTATATGCAAAAATATAATTCATATAGTATTGTAAAAAAATTAATAGTGTTCAATAAGAATCCCATAAGCCTAGGAGCAAAAATGTTGCATTTAGAGATAAGTCCTGTTGAAGCAGAAATGGTTCTTGAAAGACAGACCCTGCAGCGATACGCGATAGATTTGAACGTAATGAAAGCATTAACATGACGCATATGCGTTAGATTAGATATCAACAAACAGTTTAAATTATATGTGTTTAAATTGCCCTAACGAGTGTAGATTTTAGAGTTTTGTATCAAGAATAAAATATGGCCTCTTATTTTACAATAATTCTCATGTTGCATTGTATTTTCAATTTATTTTCTGAAATTTGAGACATAAATTTGATATTTTGTTAGCATTCTTCTCAAGGAGGATGCTCAAGGGAACGAGTAGTATATAAATGATTGAAGTTCATTGAAATAAACACGTTCAATTAATTGTTAAGAGTCTAAATCAAAAGATTTGTTCTTATATAAATGGGTATAATCTATGAAGAAGGGCACTCCACGACGCAGTTTTCAAAAAGTTGTTAAATCATCTTAAATCAACTTTACAAAGACGAACGACAATAAAATACACCTTTTCGAACATTAAAATTGTGCAAAAAGGTGTTCATTTTTTCCAAGCCAGCTGAGCTGTTCCTCCTTTTCTAGCCAGCTTGATGCATAAAAGGAACATCTTTTGAAGTATTCTAACTGTTGAATATAACAAAATAACCTATTATTAATAACACATTACATGTTATAAGACCATTGCAAGCAATTTCGATTAAATTGGCAATCAATTATTCTCATTAGATATCACAAAATAAAGAAATAATCAAAAAAGGTGTTCCCAGCTAGAATCTCCAAGCTAGAACGAATTTCTTTGAAATCTCCAAGCCAGCTGTGATTTGCTGGGGAACAGCTTTTGTGAGGAACAGCTCGTGGGGTACTCTTCTATGAATTCCATCTATTTGTCATCGTGAGTTTTGTTTCTGACATAAAAACTATCGAAACATTGTCCAGCCTCTTTTTTATTGAGCAGTCATCACACAGTATGCAATATGAAACATATACATGTAGCTTTGAAATATCAAAATGTAAATAAATTATAAATGCAATATTTGCTTTATTTATTCTCTTTATTCGGATGAAAAAAATAGTAGTTTTATATAAACACGTCACTTGACATGGATAGATAACATAATATAAATATTTTGACTGTGAAGAAGATTAATATCATATTTATAATTTTATTTAAAATCATGCCAATATAAAACGAAGTGCTCAAAACTAAACTTTGCTCAAATGCAAGATCACGCCGATTTCATTGATGAATAGTCCATATAATACATATTGCATATTTTCTCACCAGAAAGGATTGGCGTATATTTATATATGAATGTTTATAAATGTATAGAACTATAAATTGTATATGTCTATAACGCAAACTTTTATTATAAAATGAAACATTTATTTCTTCTTATATTATTACTATCTTAAAAAATATATATGCAACATGTGGAGCTGTATATTTATAGGTACAATAACAAAAAAAAAAACAGTATAAAATATGGCAAGATGTGAAGAAATAAAGAGAAAAAAATCAAAAAGTTTGTTATAAAAATATTTTAACATACGCGAAACATTTCAACCGTAAAAAAACTCAACCACCTCAAATCAAACACAATGCAACACAATGTCATACCGACAAATGCCGGTCGAAAGGTTGTGTTACACGTTACCTCTAACTGCTATAGAAGGGATCCGTCAGATATAATCATGTAAAGCCTAATTATGAAGGAAGTTTTAAAATAATCATATAACCGTTGGAAACCCTAACCAATATCTGCACCTGCACGATTTGCTGGGAACGATATTGCCCAAAAATAAAATCAAAGTCGACGTCTATGAGCATTTGCGTGGAACATCACTAACAGTTAACTTATTGCAGTTCGAGGTGTTAAGTCCGAACCGCACTTGGGCATGTCCCGTTCAATCAGTTGGCTCATATTCACATAAACGTTTAATATTTTAAATCAACCTTGCCTGTAATAATTAAGGGTATCAAAATTCTTGTATGACATCTGATATCCAAGCAACTCTCATAAATAACTCAAGCGTGTCTTAAGAAATTAACGTACATCGCGATCAGAAAAAACGTCATTTGTTTCTAATCGGTATTCCCACGCAGACGAAAGCATTGTTTAATCGCCGCTTGACATCCATAATATTCCTGCCATGGCGACTGAAGCGTCTTTTGCAAAAGTGACAAATGTTTCAACAACCCAGGCAGGGCTTTTTCTCGTTCTCCCTCCAACGCAAATGCCATATGCTTCTTATAGTCTTCATGCGATGCGCTTAATTTTGGTAACAACGACGCGATATCATGGGTTGCCCCACACTTTGAGCATGGTACATTTGTGAAATCGGAACTGGCGCTGAGATTCAAAGTGGCTCCACATTCTTTACATTTAAAACGAGGCTGCCTCGTTTCCATTTCGTGCCAAAGCGGCCAGTCTTCTTCACACGCCCTACACGCGCAATCGAAGAAATACTGCGACTTCAGATACTCACGTCGTTTGTCTTTCTCATCCAGATAAAACGTGAAGCCATAATCCACATACACTTGGTCTCCTTTGCGAATATCCTTAATGGCGTTGATCATCATGTGACTTCCGTGAAATGTTATATCAACATCCGGGTCACATGAATGGTTGAAATAGGAGCAGTGCAGGTAGATTCCGAGACCCAAGTCTTTTGGTTTGCTATGTGCCATATCCGAAGCGTTTCGCATTTGCGCTATGGTGAACCCGTTACATTGCAACGTCTGCATCATGCATAATAAATGGTTCAACACGAATTTGTCGATTCCGCTTTGGCATTTGAATGCGCCGATTTTGGGATACCGGGATTGTATGTGTTCTGTGATGTAACCACTCTTTATGAGAATGTCGTATAGTAAAACACATATAGCGATCATCTGAACGTTTCTGTCTGTATCCCGAATCGTCTCGTGTCGAATAAGCATGAGTAAATCGTTGTACATCGCATCCTCTATATCGTCATAAAATGAATCTTGCACGTGCTCAGAATCATCTTCAATCCCATTTGCTTCATCTGAATTATTGTTTGTCGTTTCCTTGAATAACCGATGTACGGCACACATCATCGTCTTCATCGCCAACCTCAACGTCAGATGTCCCAGACGCGTAGCCCAGTCCTCATTCAACCATTCCTGAAACGTACACTCATACTGATGACAATCCCTCCAACATATCGACTCACACTCAGCACTACAATATACAATCCCTGAACAGTTGCGACACGGATAACTGACTGTGACCGCCTTCATACAACCGTAGCAGTTAGCTTTACGGCATTCCTCAAAGAGCACTGACGCATACGCGTTGCTACGCAACAGAGCAGTGCCTGCTGGGATGTCCTTATTTGCTACGACAAAGTGACCGAAATCCTCAGATGCCTTGATTTTGAGATCACCGGAAGTAGAACAAATCTGGCCCTTTCTGCAACTTAGGGCCTTGGGTGTGCTTTTCAATATGTCATTTTTCGGGGATTCGTCAATGTGTTTGGGGGTGGGCATGCCTTTTATGGCTTTGAGTTGCTGATTGAATGATTGCAACCATTTGTCCTTTTCTTTCTGGCACATATCTTTAGGTAACGCTTTCTTGCCTTGCTTAAATGAGTAAGCCGCCTTGTCATAACATTTCAACGCAACAAAGCATTTTCCCTGCCTATCATATAACACATGTTTATCCACATAATTAGCCTGCAACGCATTATCAATGTCAGTCGAGCATGCCGTATAATCTAACAGAAAGAAAGAACACTCCGAGCGATAGGCAAATAACTCCGCTTTGCGATTACGCTGCGAGCATGTGTCCGTTGCCGTATCCAGATTTGGAACGTGTCTAAGCGCTTTGCTAAATAACTCACTCGCCTCTCGCCACGATTTGCGTTTCAATTTGGATACACCCTCCGATGTGAAATGAATCAGAAATGACTTGTCCTTTTCTTGGAAATCAGGCTGGATTCCTAAGAACGACTGCAGTTGACAGAGTAATGATTCGTTAGTTGATTCATTGGATGGAGTGAGAAGTGATGAGATTATGGAATCGGTGTCCTTGAGGTTGGGTCGGGGCTTGCATGTTAGCAGCAACTCCATCAGTTTGTCCTTTGCCTTTTCTGCCATGTTTGCGTGATTGGTTTGACTGTTGAACTATCCGAAATATGGAATAAGATAATATAAATGCATGTAACGCGTGTCTATAGGAAATAAATCATTAATAAGAATAATTTCCAAAAACAATACAGCATAAATTTATGCTTTACTTATACATATAGGGAAGGGTGGTAAATTCATTTTAGTGCCATTTGACTAAATAAGGTATTCGCTAATTTTGATTTACCATATTAAACTGAAATTTCCTTTTTACCAACCTTAGGGCTTGTTCACACGGGAAGCGATACGCCACAATATACTTATTTGTTCTTTATAAAACTAGCGATGCTCTGTCTCTAGTTTATGAATGACATATAAGTACATTGTCGCGTGTCGCTTCCTGTGTGAACAGGCCCTATTAACCGTAAGCGTTACGATAATTTTCATTTACAAAATATCAATTTATTTATGAAAACATAAAAAAGACACAAGAAGCAATCTCTTCTACAATGGTCCTGGCAGGCCCATGCGAAATTTTATGAAACCGCGGCGACATTCAAAGAAGACATACTTTGTACTTAAATCAATATTGCTGGGTTCACTATATTTTCTTTGAATTTCGTTGCGATTTCAGAAGATATCACAAGTGCCTGTCCGTACTTTAATGATATAAGAATATGATAAGTTTCATTTGCAAAAACAATCCATGTGTAGTTTACTCTCATATTTCATTATAGCCATTACCAAAGACTTTGTCATTACATATATAAATATTTCTCTATACAATAAACTGCACTAACCTGCTATATCAGAAGTTCCAGATGCCAGCTAGTATTCAACACACAAATAACGCCAAATGAGCGGAGGCATGCGCCTTACCGCTTTATTAATATTAACACCTCCCTCTATCTAAGAGCTGATCTAGATCCATGCTCCTTTTTTGCTATCTGGATTTCCACGCAAAGTGGCTCCTGCACTCTGGGTTGCTCCCAAAGCTTTGTTGCTGTTTACTTTGGCAATAAAGTAGATAAGATTACGGTGGCGCGCTTTATCGAAGGCATCTCGTATCTAGTCTCAAAGCGCTCATTTTGTTTGCACAGCAATTTGAGAACTCATACTAACATATGCTCCTAAGCTTCGCTAAGCACCTTGATGAGTTAACCGATAATCCAGTGGCGGACACCAACGTCGTAACTTCGTTTTGAGTTAATCGCGATTGGTAGATGGAAATGATGGTTGAAATGTCCATACATTGACATAGTTATGTTGTTGTTAGTGGAGTAGCATTGATGATTATGCAAGACAGACATGTATTAAAATTAATTTGCATTGATTATGTTTTTGTCATACCCGTTTTTTACACATTAATTGATATTCTATTGTATGTTATTAACGTTTTTGTTGCATTGCTTATCTCAGGTAGGCACATATTCAATGTATGATCAGAATGTTTAAAAGCATCAAGGTCTTAACGATTGCTGTTAAAATGCTCAACATCAATGTTGTATTTTGGAAAAACAATATTTATTATGCTTAGATCTAAGTTGCGAGCAAGCACGACTCGCATAGAACCGGGCATGCGATCTATCGATCATCTGGCGTAGCGTACGAAGCGTGGAAAAACCGTGACCTTTAGTTGATGATTTCCTGTTGTGTATAACATATATTTCACTGAAAAATGGAGAACGCTGACCTTTAATGTAATGGCTTCCACTTATATTTTTGCTCCTCCATGCTTCCAGAATCTCATTATTCCTTCATCGACTGAACTCATCAGGAGCGCCCAACGATTTATTCTGTATTTAAATTTTCCTGTCGATGTTTTGCACGACACTAAAATAAAACTATGTTTTTCCAAGGTTGGGGTAAATCCTTATATCCGTTTAGCTTATTGGTTTGAAAATATTAAAAAAGATATATGGTTGAAGACCACCTCACCAGCTGGTCCCACCAAATTCCAGCTGGCTTGGACATTTTGAAAAAACTACTTTCTTGCTTGGAAATTTGTGCAGTTTGAGAAACACCTTTTTTGATAATTTCTCAATTTTCGTTATGTAAAAATATTGGTTTAGACTTTTATCAAGATTACTTGTAATTGTATTTATAAACTGTGTTTTATACAATATATGATGGGTAATTGATTTATATTAAACATTTCAATTTCTGCAAAAGGTGTTCATTTTCTGTTCGAAGTTGGCTAGAAAGGGATAGACTGCCAAGCTGGATTGGAAAAATGCACACTTTTAAGCACAATTTTAATTTTCCAAATCTATCATTTTGTTGAAGTTCGTTATTGTAATGTAGTTTTAATGTGATTTAACACATGTTTGAAAAATGTAACGTGGGATGCCCTTCATATACATATATTAGTGATGGTGAAATTGAAGATAATCATAATGCATTTTTGAGCCCTTCTTGCTGAAAAAAATCATTTTCGCAAACGCTACTTGTGGCACGCATATCCGCTTAAATTAATTGCATTAAACCATCTTTTAAATCATAACTCCAGATGCATATGTCTGATATGCTCCAGGTCATTTTGACCGGGGACATTTTGACATATGTTGCCAAAATCGGAGCCATATTTACCGGGGGCATTTTGACCGGGGACATTATGACCTGGATTCGTCGCCCCCCGACGAGGACTGCATTAAAAGATTACTGACGTAGAGGGGATTTTCGCCGATGTTTGGACACTTCGATCCCTGTCACTTCGTTTCCTTTTGGAAAAGACGCTTCGTCTCCTCGTCAAGACACTTGGTCTCCTCGTCAAGACAGTTCGGCCCCATTTCGGCGCGAAAGACACTTCGGCTCCTACTTCTTCGGTCCCTACCACTTCGGCCCCTTTAAAAAATGTTCTTGAAACGTTTTGATTCAAACATAATTTTAGCAAATACTCCCGTGATCTAAAAAAATAAAAAATGCCCTATGTTGCCAAAATCGTGACTTTATATCCGGGGACTTTATGTCCGGGGACTTTTTGACCGGATACCGACAACTACATGTAGATGTTCACCTTTATATGCAGGACTTGGTCAAACAGAACGTTTTTTTAACCAAGAATTATAAAATGTTTAATTATCTGCACGTCGTAGTTTCTACGAAAAATCATTCTAAAAAATAAGATTGTATTGATTAAAATTGCTAAAAAATAAAGCTTGTTTCGGAAAAGAAGCTCTTCTTCTTATTAGGCCGTTAGGCCTAGTATTATTTGCGATATTTGATGATTGACTATAACCATACCCGCTGGCACATTGTTATGCAATATTATTTCCAACCTAATTAGCGAGAATAATGAGGTAATAAACAAAAGGGGAACATAATCCTATAACTTTAATTCATACTGCCGCGTTGTTTATTATTTCAAAGTCACCATTTACACACCTAGACACAATAGACCCTTTTCATTACTTTATATTATTTAAGTTTTTTAACACACACATGCATTTGCTTTACATGTCTCGTGACACTGCTAAGGTACATTATAATAACGATTTTTACCTGTACTAGGACCCTAGGCATTAATGCACTAAATGAAAAGCGGTCCTCGCTGTCAATATTTGCATTATGCCGTTGTGGTATAACTAAATGACGAGACAGGGGGACCACGAATACATGTATTTATATATTCAACTCGAGTCTCACACTGTCTATTATACATAGATTAAACGGAATTTGACCTGCTTTGGGATAAGAGTCGTATATAGAGGGACATAAGCGTTAATGAAAATGGCCGTCGGTTTATATATTTATTTCCGCTATTAAGGAATATTAACATGCAAAATGTTCAACAAATGACATTGAACGGATATTTTCAGGTAAATATCGTTTATTGATTTTTCATGTTTCCTGTATACTGAATATCGGTTATAAATAGCTAAAAACATGTAAATATTGGACATATTGTCGACATTGAAATATACGATAAAATAAAAGGTATTTATTTGAATAATTAATAGTATTTACAGGTATCACATGGCATTATATTGATTAATTCATTGATTGTTAGACAGTCGATTGTTAATGCGTATATACATATCATGTAAACCACGAACAGTTTTGGCAAATAACTGCAATGAAATAACGTTCAATTGCCGAATATTCTGCAATCAATTCTCGAAATACGTAATATCGAATACGAATATCTAAGAAATATCTTTCAACTAGTCTACGCAAACCGAAATATGTAGACCCTTCAATATCAGTAGATCTATTTTTATAACGCAAATACTGTGTCATTGGTCCAAAACGGGGATAGTCTAAATCTACTGACATTTCGTATAAATGTGACGCTGCGACATACTGGTTTGTCGCATTAGAATCAAGAGGAAAACATAGACGACAAGGACATTTATATATCCGCGAAGCAAACTGATTTTAGCTAATTTTTGTATACTTGTAATTTAACTGTCATTTGGATGCCGAGAAGCCAACTTTTGTTTTGAAATATCTTCCGGGAAATATATTTTGACCTTAAGCATATGAGCGATCGATACGACTACATGACAGATAAAGTTTACAATATAATATTAAAATAAATAGTGAGACTAAAATCGAAAAGATAAGATGTATCTTAAAGAGAAAAATACAAATAAATAGTCTAGTCTTAATCACTACTGAAAAACCTTGGGTTACCACAGTGACTGTCACAAATGTTTATAGAGGCCTTCTTTGAACAATGTCCTGGTGGGTGATTCATAGATATTATCACCGTGAGGTCATTCCTCTGTGATATTATACTCATTGATAATATAAACTAGAAACAAAGGGCGTTATAATGAAATATGTGTTTATTAGTTTAAGTAGAATATTTGAAGGTTCAATTAGGTTTTAATGAAGTAAACAAAAACATGAATATGTAAAATTGTGAATGTTCTTATTTACAGATAAAAGGATATAAATTCGAATCACCAGCTGTAAATTGATTTAAAACACTGCAATTTCATATTTGAGATCACAAACATCGTCATCCAACTCTGTGCAATGGATAACACGGACGACCCACCTCCACTCCCCACCAGTCCACCGCCCCCACCCGTCGCCGTAAAACCTCCTGTCCCGGCTAAGCGACGCTCGAAAACACCCCTTACGGACCCAACTCTAAATACAAGCAGTACACAACAACCCAACGGGGATGCCGACAAGAACAACACCACACCTATCAATGGTGACGTTTCGCAAAATGGAAATGACGTCATCGCGGAAAACGCCACGAATCAAGTGACGACGGACGAATCAGAAGACGAGGCGGACAACGAGCACGCGCCGCTCATGAGTGACGTCACGGATTCGTCATCGCCTCAGTCACCTGACGTAGGATCGAGTCCGCTACGCCAAACGGATACGGACGCAACGGCTACTTCCGGCGACGAAACGGATGACGCCGCCGCTGAAACCGGGGACGAAGAGGATGACCTTGGAAGTCCGTCGGGTGACATTGGAAGTCCATCAAGTGACATTGGAGCTCAAGCGGATGAAACAGTTGATGGACCGGTGCCAAATGAAGCGATTGCTGCGAACGCCGAGGGTCAAAGGCGGAACCGGATGTCAGCGATCGAACGTGAGTCACATGACCGGTTTGCAGCGTGGTTCGAAGCGGTGTCGGCGGGCGATAAGAATACGCTACAGTATCTGTATGATTCGGGATTGGCTATCGACCAGAAAGACGAGGTACGTGATTCAGTAGTGTTTTAGTAATACATCTATAAATTTTCAATGACATACATGTATATGAATAATGCTCTGAGGTCATGGTTGTATTTATGACTGATGATGTTAATGACACTGGTGGTCAACATTTATGGTTTTTGCGATGACACATCACTCTATTTATTCACTTGTCTATAAAACAACATCATATACAAATATCTAGTGATCAATGCCAAATATAAGTTTAAATTACACAAGTCATTTCGTTCTTTTACATATAAGTAAATCGATAACTACGATACATGTATTTTTAGTCGACAAGTGCATGTGACATTTCAATCGATCTTACTCAAGCTTTTAAATTATCAATAAAATCAATCATCTGAAAAAGCTTCCTGATTTATGTACTTTATTAAAAACGAAACTGATAGAACTGCGTCCAGTGCCCAGCACATCGTTCGAGACTTATTTATATAATGTATAAAATATTCGTTTTTATAATATTTAAATATTTTCATTTCAGCATGGCAACACGGGCCTCCACCACAGCTGCCACGCGGGCAAAGAAGACATGGTCGTCTTCTTCCTGGACGCCGGCGCCAACGCGAACGAATTCGACGCCGCCTTCGAAACCCCGCTCGTCATTGCGTCAAAAGCGAGCGACACCAAGATCGTTTCGCTGCTTCTTCGCGCAGGCGCAGATGTATTAGCCGTACCGGAAGGCGGAGCGACGGCGTTGCATTACGCGGCGCAAAACGGCGATGCACAAACGGCGAAGTTGTTGTTGCGGTTCGGTGTGTCACCGGATGTGACGCGAAATCGCGACGCAGTGACGGATTTTACGCCGCTGCATGATGCGTGTGAACATGGGGATTTGGAGACGGTGCAAGTGCTTATTAACGGTGGGGCCAATTTGGATGCCGAGAGTAGTGCGCTGTATACGGCGCTTCATATATCGGTCAAGGCGGGTCATTCGGAAATCGTGAGAGAGCTTGTTACGAAAGGCGCCGATGTGACGAAACTGTGTATCGATGCACGAGGTGGCAATGTGCAAGCCATCCATTTAGCAGCGGAGCAAGAAAGCACGGATATATTGCACTATCTCAAAGAAAATGGCGCTGATATCGATGCTCCCCGTACGTATCTCGGCAAAGAAAACGTGCGCCCTTTGCACGTAGCCACGCTGCGCAATCAAAAGAGCGTCGTCGCCACGTTAACGCAGCTCGGTTGCGACGTAAACGCTGGCGACGAAGACGGTGTTACCCCGTTGCATCACGCCGCGCGACACGGTTTAGTCGAGATCGCCGAAATCCTCATCGCAGCGAAATGCGACGTCAATCGCGGCGCTACATCGGCGCAATCGTGCAACCAAACGCCGTTTCATTTCGCCGTTCGCTATGGGCATATTGAAGTGGCGCAAAAGCTTATCGATGCCGGATGTGACGTCAATGCAGCGGAAGCGATGAATCCGTCGCGCGAACAGGAAATTCGCGGACAGGAAGCGATCGATCAAGACGGGCCTCTTCACGGATACACCGCTATTCATTGGGCTGCCGAAAATGGTCAAACACAGCTTGTTCGTCTCATTCTCAAAAACGGCGCCGATATTAATGCGACGGCAGCGTTCGGATATAATTCGGGTGTCACTGCCCTGCATTTAGCCAGTCAGGATGGCTACACTGATATTGTAAAGATTTTGTTGGAATTTGAAGGTGTTTGGAAGAACCCAAGCAAAAATACGCTCGAACGCTCGAACATTGGACCATTACACCAAGCATGTTACAATGGGCATTTGGAAACCGTGAAAACCTTAATCGAATACGGATGTGACGTCAATATGCAAACAGACAATGGCTACAGTCCCCTGCATTACGCATCGCAGCAAGGTGTCTTAGAAATTGCCAGTACGCTTATCGACAATGGCGCAAAACTAGACTTGTGTGCATCGCTGAAAAACCAGTGCCAAATAACCGCGTTGCATCTAGCCGTTCAATGTGGGTCACCGGAAATGATAGCGCTTCTCGTTCGACGCGGCGCCAGTGTCAACGCCGGGAAAACCATGGGAGATATATCGAACATTACGCCGCTCCACCACGCCGTTCATAGACAAAACTTTGAAGCCGTCAAAACGCTCGTGCGTTTGCAATGTGACGTCAATGCCGTGACCAGCGCCGGTCACGCACCGTTGCACATGGCCTGCGAACGCGGCGGAACCGATATAGTGCTTTGTCTGGTCAAAAACCGCGCCAACGTCAACCAGACGTATTCGTACCGCGAAAACGTCGACGTCACACCACTGCACGTCGCGGCGCAACACGGCTTCAGCGAAATCGTTCGCCTTCTGATTCCCGCCGGCGCGAACATTAACGCGTTACGTCAATACGAAGACCGCTTACATATCACTGCGCTCCACCTAGCGGCTGAAAACGGCTATTTAGACACCGTCGGTAGCTTACTCGATTTCGGCGCCGATAAAGACGCTCAGGACTCACTACTTTTCACACCACTCCATCTCGCCATCCAGTATGGCTACCACCAAGTCATGGAACTGCTCTTGTCCAACTATTGCAGTTTGAAGAAGACCACGCAAAACGGACTCACTCCAATGGATATGGCAGAGGAATTGGATGATCCACAAGCCATTATTCTGCTCAAGGATGCTAAGAAAGTGAGACGCATGTCGACGCGGCGTTCGTTTATGAAACCCATCCGTCCCAGTGTACAAAGGCGTACGTTTGGGCAGAGTTTCCGTGGGCTGTTCTGTGGTATCAGTAAGCCTTAAAATGGGTGAACTAGGTATATACATGTATAAAAAATATATTAGAATCCATATGTATCGGCTATAACATGTTTTGTTGAATTCGATTATGTGGTAAGGGGTGGTTTCAGGCTCGGATCTAGAGTTCGCAATTTAATGTTAACCATTTTGCTCTGATATTTTAACCATTTTGCGCCCTGGTATTTCAATTGTTTGAGAAACAATTATTAAGTGCCGATTCTATTTTTTAAAAAGGGGAAGTGATACAAAATATAGCCAGAAAAATCATATCGTTGCTGCCAATCTGTTAAACTTAACTGTATATATATTTTGCTCGTGTGATATATATTGTAACTTCAATATATTGCTTTGGTCTGTGCCCTTGTATATAATTTTGTACATATGTATATAGCCGGGATATCTAGGTTTTTAGCCAATATGGAAATGAAATTTTCGACATCTTGTCGCACTGAAATGTCATGTTTCTTAGTTTTGATTCAATGGTCAATAATATTGAGGGGCACTCAGCGATTTATTCGGGTAAATGTTTATTCTTGTAGCAGCTCTTCCTTGCTTGCAACTTTTTCAGAACAGAACAAAGATTATTTTTCAAAACGATTTTTTTACTCTAGGATTATGTTTTTAAGTAGATAATCAATGCACCAGCATCTACATTTAGTCTCTGTAAACGATTTTGTGAAAGAATAACATCATACACATTTGATTTCTTAAAATCTTTATTCTGGTAGGAGATTGTATATTTGCTTGCAAAAGCTTTTCTGCGTTGCTTGCTTGGAAGTTCAGAATAAACATTTTGATGCATATATAATAAAATAAATCGTTGAGTGCCCTCGAATATTGCATTTGACATTACCATAAAGCACTCTTACATTCCGAATATCATGACAGCACGTTCACACGAGTACATTATTATGATACATGCATTTTATTATCTCTAGTTTATACAGGTAAAATGAATGTCCATAGCACAGTAGGTGCATATTCAGCGGTTTTAAATTGCAAAACCATTGACTTTAACGTCATATGTAAAACTTATAGATAATATTTACTGTTTATGTGGTCAGAAAACAGTGCTTAACTTGATGATATACATAACACAATGTAACAAATAGTGCAAAATATCCACAGTCATATTTTATGTGCATAACAAGTCCAGTTAGATATGCATTCTTAACAAAAATTGTTATTTAACAAGAACATTTATAAAAAGTATTAGCTATGGATAGTATTATCAGATTTAACAATACGTAGTATACAACTACACATGTACAATCAATAAGGTCATGAAACATTGTTCGTTAATAGCAATTTATCCACTTTAAAGCTAACTTTAAACGTTTTATTATGTATAACATAAACATATTTCGTGTCGCTAATATATCACTAAGCACATACCCCAAGATGAATATCAAGCACATCAAGCGAACTATAGCAATGTTTTAAAGTTGAATCAAGATAAAACGTTATCTCTCAATGAATCACTCATGTATTTAAATATGTATTGAAATATTTTATTTCATGGCATTAGTAATAACGCGCATGCATATCATAGTTTAGTGTAAAGTGATACTACCTATACATTCAATATTGAATCAATGATACAATTTTAAGTTTGAAGTGCTCTTGTAAACGAATACTGTTCTAGATATGCTTATCATAAAATGATCAATCTCGAGTGGTATATCCGCCCGTCGCATATCTGGACGTTTCGAAATTTGCTTAGGAAATCATAATAGCTAATGTTCATATCATATTATATCAAAAAATATTTTCGTATTTGACGAATGTACATGTAGTACGCAAATAAAGCATATGAAAATTTAATGTTGGTGATGCTTGATTTTGTCTCTCTACTCGCGTTTCGAACCTGTTTCTCCCGATGCCTGAGATAAATGTGTATGTATAAGTCCCAGAACCGCTTGATGTCGCTCCACGTATGGCCACCGAAATCGCTCAATTTCGCATCGATGTCGCTCCCGGTCACAGTATAGCCAGGTTCTACGATTCCCAATTAAAGGGCTCCGTGCAACGATGTGTTAAGTCTTAAATTGGCGTTTTGAGAAAAGAGGCAGTGGATATTTTTAAATTGGTCATTTATATAACAATTGGCAAGTAGCCAAATGATGAAATAATAATTATCACATTGTTTTTTTTTAGAATAAATCAAGTATATAACATGGATAAGTTAATACTTGGCACTTTGCCATACATTTGAGAGAAAGATGTTAAGACGACTTAACACATTGTTGCACGGAGCCCTTCAATTGTATTTGTCTGTTAGCGCGAAGCGGAGAAATAATCGAGCTATCAGGCATAATTTGTTTATACATTCAAGGAGATTATGTATGTTTGTCCGTCTTTCGAAACCTTGAGCACTACTTTGTGCAGACGAGATCTCGGCTTCCCCTCGATTTGGATTCTGTTTTTCTTTGGCCAGATTTTATAGATATATAGGGACATCGGCCTAATTTTAAAAGCGGAATTTCTAAATTTTTTCCAAAAATGCAGATTTTTGGACTTTTTGACTATTTTATTTTATTTTTGGACATGATTATAGATGGGGATGTGCACGAACGAGAACTCGGTATCTAAATGGATTTCGTTTTCCTTCAGCTATCCTTCGATGTATTCCGTTGATCTTTTTCACTTAATCCCGTCATTTAATTTCCAATGCATCTACAGTTTTAACTATTGTTGAATAAGCGGAGGAATGTTGGTATGGTTTGAATATAATTTTTAGAGTTACGCAAGCGCTATGTTTCTAGAGAGTAAATAAAAGAGACAGCTTCAATACAATACTTTATTTGATCAGAGCGAACCAGAACAAAAATTTAGCTCGATTTTACATGTTCTCAGACATTTCAATATCAGTGTATACTAAATATGTAAGAAAATATACGAATCATATATGACACAATACAGAAGCAAAATGAAACAAGAGCAGAAATAACAACCCATGACTTTAAAAAAAAATATTTTTTTTTGGTATCCGAGGAACATACCGTGCACTCACTCATGTTTATTATCTTTAAACTATTTGGAAGGACTTGTGACAAGGACAACATAATGATATAACGAATAAAGGGTTCTATTTTTTTTCGAGAAAATGTGATCTATAGCGTCGTGTAATTTCTAAATAGTATTTATTAGTTTTAACAATATTTTATTAAGGTACATTGTAGAGTATACACAATCATGGCTTTATACATTATAATTAAAACAAGAACGGAGAGAATTTCTCGAATACACCGGTCAGAATTTGAACATTCTTTTAAAAAAATGATAAAATGACACACTAACCACCGGAACAATTATCACAATATCATAAATACTGAACAAGAACACTTCTTATAATATTTAAATATTATATACATATTTTTTAAACTAGAATAGTGATGCATTATATTTTTTGTACAATATTGACAATGTTGAGTATGGAATATGACCGCAAGTTAACGCGTATCCACAAAGAATATATTTATATACAATAATAAACACAAACCAGTTTATATATATACACAATTTTAAAAAATAAAATCAAACACCGTAAATGCAATAACGTTAGTTTTTGTTAGGCAAACATGTGTTCACCAAATGTTATATTATTGAGACCTACTAACTGTTGTACCTCATTCTAAGTTGTAACTAGCCAACGTATAAGAAGCGTTATCAAATATGCTCAAACGTTAGAATAGTATCAGAATAAACCTATCGAATCTGAAATTTTAAAGCTTCTAAATAATCGGCTCCCTACTCTCATACCACTGCACTAAGCAAAATATATACTCGATGTTAGATAACTGTTCTCCTTGAAATAAGAGCACCATACCGGTACTCGAAAGAGGTACGGATTTACAGTTTAATCTAATATGAATTCTAATATGATACCCAAGCAATGAATTCGCAAAGCAAACAACACCATCCCACTCCGCTCTGTCTTTTTTTAGTCTGATAATTTAAACTATTAGCGACCCTTCCTTTCCTGGCTCTATATTTCTGGATGCATGCCTCTGCAATATCCTCCCAAAGACATCCTTTAATTCAATCTTCGATAGAAATCGTGCGTTCAGGGCAGTTGGGAATAAACGACCTATGGCCGTTGGGTCCATTCATGATGATATTCCGGTCAAATACTGTCAGTAGCATCTGAGCCGCCTCGGGTCGCGATCCGCGATGCTCTAGACCGTTCCTGCTGTGTCCACCGGTCACCAAATATGAACCTGAAATAGATAAGGAGTGGGTAAGATGTATCCTGTTTAGTGATTTTTCTATAATAAACAATCGACAAATCCACCTAACAATTTGGTTTTATTTTCTACCGAGAAAAAATATATTATAAGTTTCAAGATATGTTGTAGCTGAGCATATCATTGACGCAACATAATAATATGACAAGATTGTCAAGGACAATGACCCAGCTATAGTTATAGAAGTAGCTCTTTAAGTACTAGGAAACGTTACGATTTTTGTTTAATAGGTTTTGATAATAAGTTTACTGTAACACTAACACACTAACGGCGGACGACACAGACCGATCACCCAGTTTTTGTTTCACGACAACTTGGTTAACACTATTATATGACAAATTGTATTATATAGCAACGTGATAACAAAATTAATTATATTAGTAAGCCCCCTTCCCCTTTAACAACAACTCACTCTGTGAATGTTTTCTTGAATCGAGAGGAGTGGCGAGGGTGGCAGAGTTGTTTTTGGTCGACATTTCAGGCTTTTCTGAAAATGAATAAAACAAGATATGCACTGAATAAGATGAACAGGTGTTTATCACGTACGTTACGGCTTATATTAGATTTAGTGTTATTTTATTTATAAACTTTTTTTTTGGCATAAACTTGTTTTGTGGTATATATACCGATTAAGGTGCGGGCAGCGGGATTTTGGCGTCAGCGTCATAGTTTACCGCTGGCGGAATCACTGTTCACCGGCCAGCGGTTTATTATTTTTTTGCGATTTCAAGATATTATTTTATGAATTGAACTTTGCTTTGTAAAAACTCTTAATCTTATTGCTTACAATTGTTAACCTTGAGATTTTTTTAGATATATGTGATTAGCAATCACAACACTACAATATGAATATATCTATTGTTTGTATATATTCAAATGAGGTCACATTAGATCGATATACTTGTTTTGGCCCAAGTATAGATCATACACCTACCATTTAAAACAATGAAAGTTTAAAAAGAATGAATTTCTTCTGATATTTAGGCATCTAAACTTACCCACCCCCATTACCAGCGTATGAAACCATCGTAATCACTTCTAAAGAGGTGGATATGCTTGTACCATCTCAATAATTTTTTTTTTTGTCAGGCTTCAAAATTTTGCCATTTTCACAAAAAAAAACATTGAACTAGAATTATATGAAATCTAATCGACTAACTTTTGATAACAGAGCCTAAGTATCAACAGATAGCTTGCGGTAGTCAAGAACAAATTGCAAGACAGGGATGTATAGACTCTATAGATTCTATTTTAGAGAACCCTTTGAATATAACTAGAATCTCTATATGTACCGTGCATGGCAATGTATGGCAATCTTTTCCAACAAAGAAGCCTATTGTAATCGGTATTGGTCCTTCTGATTATCTTGAGAAAACAAATATTGTTTGTTACATGTAGACATGAAGTAAAAAAAAACATTCAACACCTTTAATGATGCAAGGATATAAATTTATCATGATGGTACTTAAGATACGATTAAGATTTTACTGATTATTAAATGTATTGAATATATGCAAATTTATATGCTATAAAGAAAGCATATTCAATTTGAGATAGCGACGAGGCTTTCTTAAATCTTATATATATTGGCTGTTATTTTGGACAATTTCTAATGTTTGGAGGATATTCCGCTGCGGCAGGCGCAAAACCGCAGACGCAGACGCGGACTTAATCCGTTTAAGTCTTTGTTTATTACTCTGTTTTATACCATTTAATTTTGAATTCCGCTGACGCGAAGCCCCTGCTGAACACTTTTCGCAAGATTTGAGGCCTGCGTCAAATTCTTATTCCGCTGTGTTTATTATGTTTTATACCAATCCAATTCCGCAGACGCAGACGCCAAGACCCCGCTGACCGCACCTTTATTCGACCAAGATTTATAAGTTGTTCTTTATGATAAGGACATGAGTAAAAGTGTCGGATTCATGAATATGCGAAAGAGTTGACTAAATGAACACCTACCTGAGTTCCACCACTTTGCGATCTTCTTCGTGACGAAGGGAGTGGAGAGCGAATAGACCACGGGATTGAGAGCGCTGTTGAGGGGAAGCACGAGAATCGTCACCCAAGCGTAACAGTCGTCTGAAATGAGTAATTTTCCATCATAGATTGAAATAATTAAAAATAACGTCACAATTAATTATTGAAAATATTACTATCATTTTCAAAAAGAGAATGATTCCAATTCGACCAAAAAAAAAAACAAATATAAACTTTACGGCAACCTTTTACTTTTTGGCTAAAACTAAGCATTTATTATCTATTCAAATGTTAATTTTTGCACCGATAATGAAGGATAGAAATGCAACTGAATCGCCAGGTAGACTGATAGAAACTCTCCATGTAGAAAGTTCCCAAACTCATTTTTTGTCTTAAGTTTAACTTACTCGAGATGGGGTAATGGGCAAATGCGAGTATCTTGATGAGGATGATGGGCAGCCAGCAGCAGGCGTCCGTCAGCACGATGAGCACGAAGCGCTTGGCCAACACCATGTCTTCCAGGATTTGCCTGTTCAAGACGAAGGAAACAAAAATACAAATTATAAACTTAGTTCAGAGATACTTCGACAGGGATTTATCTACAAATTTTTGAGTGTGCGACAGCGGGCGCATTCCGAATGATTTTTGTGCGACATTTTTTAAAACTGTGCGACATTGAAAAAAGTTG
>LQRL01159971.1:16865-27748 GCA_001703475.1 Hydroides elegans
TGTTGTGCTTATATAAGCAATCGTGCTTATATAAGCACTTCTAAAAAATAAAAATGTATTTTAGCTTCATCCACGCCATCACTTTCATTCTGAAGTTAGTGAACGATAATACAAGATACTACGAGTTTGTTTACATTATGTTGCCTTTAATTGTATTGCGGGTGCAAGTTGTCATTTTTTCGTGAGCGAAAATATAAGATTTTAGGTGACTTTTGTTAACATCGAAGAACAATGTACTTAACTGACGCAATTATTTCTGCTCACTACGAAGCACCAGTGTAATGTAAAATAACATTGTCGGGATGTCTGAATTGCCTAATTGCATTGTACGACTAGAACAGCCTTAGTTTACCTCCAGTTAGGTTCAGATTTATATTGTTATTCACTTGAGACTTTTAAATATTGACCTTTTTTATACAAAATCGGAATGTCCGACGTTCAACGTTTAGAAAAAGGACAGCAGTGCAAGATGCGAAATAAACTTAAAAAATTCTACTATCTACAGTTTGTACGGATCTCTTTTAATGTATTATTTTTGTTTAATTTATATTTACCTCTATTTACCTCAAAAGATACACTCATTGTGTAGTTTTTGTCGCAATATTATTTATACGAAAGACTGTTCTTTGTTACCGTCGATTTAATAATGCTCCGTATAGTGATTAAATTTTGAGATAAAAAAAATAAAAAGAGGCTATTCCTATATTTCTTCCGATAATTTTCAAACTATAATACAGTTGACTGACTCTCTATTGTTATACCTGTCAAATGGTGACCATTATTCGATATAACGCTTATAACCTTCATCGAAAATAACAATACAGCCTCAGGTTTTAACTGGAATTTCCGTTATCTCCGACGTCCAATAATAAAGGTAAAGACAAGCAGTGCAAGATGTGGCGCACTGTCCTTGGACAGTCTTGTTATGTAATTTATTTATTTAAAGGTCTAGTAAGAAATTAAAAGTAGGAGTAAATAAGAAATAATGACATCATATAATAATCATTGGTTAAATAGTAATAAGTTAAAGAGTGAATAAGTTGTTATAATTTCTCTCTAGATTATTTTATGCGATGCAATTTACACACATATGCAATTACATCGCAAAGTCGCGTTTCGTGTATTTCCATATAATAACATAATTTAATTCACTATTAAAAAAAATAACATTAAATATGGTTACTTTGATCCTTATGGTTCTGATTGATACAGTCTAGAGTAATGTTATGGTAGATAGAACCTCTTTAGATGAACGAAGTTCTGAAATGTGTGCTATAGCATACGTATTACACAATAAAAAGAGGTATTTAAACTCTAAATCAATCTATTTTTATATCTACCCGTTTACAACCTTACGAGTATCAGGGTGCGTCACTTTTCGATCACAACACATGTGTATTTTTTATGGTCTAAATTGACATGTACTGAGTCTGTGGTTTATGAATTTTACTGAGACTACATGATTTTGAAAAGTGACCATATTGTGTTCTTTTGATATACTTATCGCTTGTGAACTCGAGTCATTCATGGAGAAATTTCATATTAAAGCCGCCAAGCAGGTCAAAAGTGCGTCACTTTTCGATCAATTATTCTACCTGGTCTTTCAACTTTGTTACGAGCTGCATGTACGAAAAATAAATTGATAAGAGATAACTCTCTCTCGTCCATTCTCTCTCTCTCTCTCTCTCTCTCTCTCTCTCTCTCTCTCTCTCTCTCTCCCTGCCCCTCTCTGTCTCGTTAACTGTCCCAGTAACATATCAGTACTAGAACTGTCATTACTTGGATTGCTTTTTAACATACTATTGAACAATATCATGCTTTAAAATATTTATGCTTTGTCAACTACAGTTGATAAATTATTTCAAAGTTCTTTTGATAAGCTGACTACTTTCCAATCGAAATTGTGATTCCTTGTTTCCTTGTTTATTAAATGAACTGAAAAGTGGCTTGGCCACCCCTCTGATATTGATCAAATACATGATCAATAGATATTTCAAAGAACATTTTTGCAATTATACAACAACAGCTCTTTTGCCCTGTTCAGATACCGAGCCGCCATATCTCTCGATGTCACATTCGGATAATAACCGGCTCCCCAGAAAATCCGATTATCCAGAGTGACGATACTATTTGAAAACAGAGGCCCACCGTCATGTTCTGCTGTTGCACTGTAATGTCCCGTGATTTTGAGTCCGACATTTGGATCATCCCGGTTTAGATAATTACAGTTCCCCAGATTCGTAAAGCTTAGCAGAGCAGCCACGGAATTCGGCCAATGCTTAGCCTGGTCATGCATGACATTCATAAAGTACAGAATCTTCTTCATATTTTCTACTCTATTAGTATGAAGCTTGGTCATGGTTCGGCTGGCAAGTTGCCAGAATTTATCAGCTCCCTCTGCGTATTCAGTGACGTTGACGTCACAGCTTATGATATACAAAAGCGTTGCGACGTAACTGACGTCTTTCCACGGGAATTCCGGAAGCGCTTGACGTAGATTTCCGGTGCAACTGACGTTGCTATTGACAATGGACTCAATTGCAATTCCCTTTTGTTTCGCGGCTTCCAGTATGATTTCGCAAATGGAAATGGTGGCTGCTGTTTGCATGACACTTTGAACACTTACTTTTTGAGCCTTGCATCCTCTGAAAATGATTTTCGCATCATCACTTTCTATGACTATGGGATAAATGCAGGTTTTACGTTCTATTGTTGGATCCGTATCGGAAACCAAACCGACACATTGTGTGAATGGGTCCCGCCCTCCGAAGCGTTGCAAGAAGGCTTGAACACCGCGTCGTTTGAAAGTTTCGAAACTGAGTAAAAATATTAGAAATCTTTCCTTGATGGTTAACATGGGATTGATGAGGTCTGAATATTTTGGTGGTACCTGGAATATAAGAAAAATATATTGTAGAAGAAATTGGATTAAAAAATACAATCTTCAAATTATAACAAATTCATAGTGAAACGCTCATTCAAAAATATCGGCACTCATAAAATTGTAACCACTTACAATGTAAAGTTTATCTGTAAAAAATAGAAATATGAGGACATGCAAGGTATGTATACAACTAGAAATGAGGGACAAGTTTATGTTCATGATATTTAAAGATCTGTATGACCCAGACACAATAAACATTTTGTGCAGATACAATCTTTTTTTATTGCCGGCTTAAAAAAGTTTCTAGACGGTATTCATTTGTAGACTTATAGCATATGCTTCGGTTACCTTCTTTTCGTTGTGCATTTTAATTTTGGAAATAGAGAAGCCGTCATGATTGCTGTCTAGAGATGCTGATAAAAGATCTTGAAATTCATTCATCAACTTTATTCGACCTGAAACAGAAAACGTTTTATTTTTTTTATAGTATTTGTCCCCAAAGTAAAAACAAGATTAGGCTTTCTGAGTTTAAGGAATGTATTTTTATTTGACTTATCATGAAAAAAATACCACACACATGTACATTAGATGTGAAACGCAAGTCCGGGTCTAGACGTTTCCTGTCATAACGTTTCCAGTCTTTAAGTCTCGAAATGAACAGCATTGCCGGGAAATATCAAAAGTATTATTGCCCGGTCAATATTGCCCTGCACAATTCCTTAATAAATTAAATATAACATACCTTCTCCATCGATGATGGCATGGCAAAAGGCAAACACAAATGCCGGGTGATTCTCAAACCGTTCATCCCCATACTCATGCTTCGCGTTCGGTATATACGTGCATCTCCAAAGCGGTCCGTCCTCATAACGAAAATTCTCCAGCGTGCTTTTCCAGTATACCTTTGGAAATTGAATTAAAACATAGCAGGGGTGGAAATAAGTACTCGCCACACTCGCCATGGCGAATGAAAATTTCGATTGGCGAGTGTGAATTTGAAGTCACTCGCCAGGCTGGCGAGTGTAAAATTTACCATGATTTTCAAAAACATGATTCTCCGAAAATTGTTGATTAAATCTAAAATAATTAAATACAATTTGTCAGCTCGCGCATTCAGCGCTCGCTTTTTTTCTTAGAAATAACTTCGTCTACATGGAAACCAAATTAGGGAGCCCCACATTTTAGTGGTTTTCAACTTGCATATTTTCACCTCCTGGCGAGTGTAAATCTTCGCTGGCGAGTGTGAAATTTGACTCACTCGTCAGTCTGGCAAGTGTAAAAATTATCTTATTTCCACCCCTGCATAGGATGGTATTGAACTAAATTGTTATTCGATCACATTGTAAATTGTTACATACATACATTACTCGGACAACTAAAGGTGCATTGCAATACATAGACTGCCTTATGTATACATTTATGCGATGTTAATAAAAACTTATTTAACACATATATTTTATATAAATATAATAGATAATTAGGAATATGTCATAATATTTCAAAACATTACAGACCTCGTGCCAATCGCTTGTATCGTTCGTTTTCACTTCCGGTTCGATGGTATCCATGTCTTGCCAGTACATCCGGTTTGCATAGCAACCAACGCGGGCCCTTAGCAACGGGTGAATAAACATGAGTTGCCTTAGCGCCCATATTATATTTTCTATAGGTAATGGTTTGTTGCAACTCATGAAAACTACCATGTGTGTCGTAACGCGTCCTTCTTTGTTCAGGTTCAAAAACAAGGCTTCCTGGTTGTCTAAATAATTTCGATTTTGCTTGCCGATGAAATGCTGCCATTTTTGCAAGATCAAATCCGTTATGGCCAAAATAGATCCTATCATTTTGTGTCTTCAATATAGCAAAAACCCTTTAAATAGTCAAATATAAGCTTTTTGATGAAATGTATTAAGCACCAGTCTCCAAAGAGAGTTCTTTCGATTCCAGTAGTAGTTTCACTATTTTAATGTGTTGGGTCAGTTTCCTTCTCTTCGAATGCCTTTTAATCCAGTTGTTGCAGCAGTTTCCTTCTTTAAAGTATTTTCATCATCATTTTATAACTGTCTGCTACGAAAAAGAGGCTTTTATTTATGCATATAGGCATCAAGCTTTGCAAATCTATCTGAAAGCGCAGTGCATAAGCCTTTTTTGCTTAGCGGAGAGGCAACTTTTGGGCCATTGATCGGTATAATCGTGGCATTCAAGGTTACGTTTGTCAGCTTTTGCAAGATTTAATGCAATATGTTTGCTTCGTTCTATCAGTTTTTGCATGTTCTCCTATATTTTTACATGTTCACCCATTAAGACTTGATTATGGGAGAGACTATTTTTACTGACTTTCTTTAAACTTTATGTAATATATCACCCCATAAACTTTCATGGTTGTGTGTTTTTTTTTATTTGTTCATATATTGTTAAGAATTTAAGCAAGAAGACAATGTCCGTTTTCAGGTTCACAGGGACGTTTACCGCTGAATCTTTTGCTTTATGTTATTTAGTTTTCGTTTTTAAATTCATATTTCTTAAGGGTTTTACACTTTAAATTTATAGATGTATATGAAAATATATTTTTTTTTATTTAAAGTATTTGTCTTCGAGAGAAGAATAACTTTTACACTTGAGGCCAGAAAGAAAAACGGCAAAATTATAATCTAAAAGGTTAAAATTATTGCAAAAATATGACTCAATTCCAGGCCTCTTGAAAAGATCTAATTTTTACTAGTCCCTCAAGTAAGAGACCTTACCATTATTATTATTATTATTTTATTATTATTATTATTATGAAGATTTGTATAGCGCCTAACCACATTTGGCTCTAAGCGCTTAACATACAATTTGAATTAAAATAAGTAAGTAACAATTAACAGTTGACTAAAACCCAACCTGATTACTTTAAAAGTTTTAATACCGTATTAACACATTTACATAAAATGACTGTACGCAATTAATTTGTAATTAAAATAAGCAAAACAATTATAGGATGTGACCATATGCGTTTCTAAAATAACATGTTTTAAGATTTCTTTTGAATTCTTGCAACGATGTACCATCTATTTCTTTGATCTTTTCGTTGCTATCTACATGTATTGTGCTATTTTTGGATGATTTCCAATATTTAACACGAATATCAGTTTTCAAATAAAACTTTATGAAAAACTAAATTGTTTTTATTCAAAGTCCGGCAAATGACTCGGAAATAAATACGTTTTTTTTTAAATTTCATGTCATTTACATGCCTTTAGGTTGTATAAAAGCTTTCATGTAAAACTTTATTTATAACATTTATTTTTGTATTCGCAGCTCGCCAAAGATAGCGCTTGTTTCGTTGAGCTGTGGAAATGGATATTATCAGTCTACTTTTACCATACACGCATCAAAGTGTACAAGAAATCTCTCGGCAAAGCAGAATCTATGCGTCAACCACAAAAGGAAAAGGAGAAGTCGGTGAGTAAAATTTTGTTTTTAATTGTTTCTATTTTTTTTTCTATTCATAATATATTTTGCGATATTTTTCTTTGACTTTTGGATGTCTGTTAGGAAAATGTCTACGTTTTCTCTTCGTGAATTTTATATGTATTCAAAACAACACACTGGTTCGTATTAGTTCTAATAATTATAGTTGTTATCATCTTATTGGTTCACTTTTATGTTTCATTTTCACGAACTTTGTTTCTTTATTTTCTATGCCCATGCCCAATCCTCATTTAGTCATCCAAAGCAGGGGGTAGCGGATTATTTGAGAATCCAGTGTGGTCGTTCCGTCTGTCTGATTTGGCGACCGCCCGGTCGTCCTTCTATCCGTCCGTCCGCCAGACTGTTGATACTTGATTCTATTAGGAATTATTAGGTATAGCTTTTAGCTTGTCCGTCTATCTGTGCCCATGAAATATAATTTTTAACTGTTTTATCTCAATTAAGCACTTATTTAAGCATTTTAAAGTAATCTATCCCAGCTGACTTTTCATATCTATGATACATATGTATATACAAAAAGCTCACGTGACTTTATTTCCGTAATTTGATCTTTCATAGAAACCAACTTTAGACTTGAAAGAAGAACAAACGAAGCTTGAAGAAGTGAAGCAGGAATTGGAAAAAGCTTTCGAGTCTTTTATTCCATTATGGGTAAGCATTACGAAATGTTAAATCAACGTTATCGCTTATGACATGTCGTTTAATACCGAAAAATGTAAGTTATTTATCGTAAGTCAGATGAGCTACATGTTAATGTGACTTTATGTGGGGTCATTTTGTCATTGGAAATGCAGTGTATGCAAATACTACAGCGGACTCGTTAAACCGAACACTATTAAACTGAATTATTGCTTTAACCGAATAAAGTTTGTGTTATCGGATAAACCGAAAATAGGTTCAACCGAACAGTTTTGGGTGGTCCCGAGGTGATTTTGGTTTAACGAGGTTATACTATAGGCCTAAAGCATAATTAGCATTTCATAAACTTCTATGTAATATGGATCTTTTTCCACAAACAAGCAATACAGCAGTATGCATATGCACATGACTTTAAAAGGATATTATACTATGCCACGGGATAATGTTCCAAGTTATAACTTTTAATGTGCATATTTTTTTTTTATTTCCAAAACCTATTTATATTTTGGACCTGAGGATATAGTTTTGATGGCAAGAATCGATTATCAGACAGAATTTATCTAAAAATGCGTTTATTAGAAAACATTTCCAAAAACTTAGAAAATATTTTCGATTCATGAAATCGTCTGAACTCCCCTAAAATGCTAAGCATACGATCCCTTTTCTTTGCTGTCAAGAAATATGTTACATCGTTATTCATTGGATATTCTAGATTTACACGAACGAATAGAATCTATTCATAATACATGTAGTCAAAACATTTCAGAATTGTTTTTTTTTCTATCCTCTCTTATAAAAAGTCTACCTTGTCTAAAAATAGCAATATAATCCAACATTCAATTATTTGTCTATGGGTCAACCTAATATGCATGGCTCAAAATGAGCTATCATAACAGCACAATTCCCTAATAATCTCTACACACATTTATCAACAAAACAAATTTGATTAAATTGATTACACAAGCTGGGTAGACTAGACTATAAAGAGGGTGTGTCCTTCAATTATAAAATAGGCATGAGTATCAATATCAGCTGATCAAATATGAATCGTCACAGCTCCATAGAATTCTAGATTATATGATTTATACTCATTTCACTAGGCTCTCCTTCAAATAATCAAAGACGATTTATTGTTTTATCGAAATGGGGAAAAACAACATTTAAATGAAACGAAAAGGCACGATTTTTGTTTGGTGTAGAGTTTTGTTAGACGGATCAAGCATCATTATAGAGAAAAGTGTTTCAAAATGTTATAAACAATTTGACTAAAGCTGTTAAATCATCCATAAAAAGCAAAAATGTGATTGACGGTAAAACAACGCATAAGGGACCTGAGAAGAAAAACACCGATCAAATCGATAGTGTTGCTATAAGACTGATAATTTATGACTTTTATAGAGACAATGATTTACCAACGGCTAAAATGATTTTTCTGAAAGTTGCGAATAGACCTGTTTAATTGAACATATAGATCATATTCATACAGTTATTCACTAGAGCTGTGGTCCCAAACAAGTATCACAAAATATAGACCACAAGTATAGACTCTTCTAGGTCAAAGTGCGTCTTGTATATTTTCTATTGAAAAGCGCAGACCATTTTATGAAAACAAATCACATCCTCAAAATGTTAATAACATGCATGATTGAACGCATAAAAAGGAGGGGCAACGATTTAGGGGCCGTATATGGAGCTTTGTCAAATTATTTGCTTTTAAGGCTATGTCCAAACCAAGTTAAAGGTTTTACAAATGGGTTAAAATGGGTCGCACCTAGCGGTTATCACTAGAATGAGATGACAATGCTTTATGTTTCGCAACTTTGCAAAATATATTACTTCACCGAAAATCATTTATTTTTGTTTGCTCGTTCCGTCAAAAATGACATTTTATTGTCGGATATTTAGCCGTGGGTGGGATTAGCTGATGAATGTAATATGACTAATCTTTATATAGGTTAATTTGCATACTTTTGTAGCATATTTATAACATGATGTTGATCTTTTATATGTTAACAGGAAGAGGCGAATATGGCTATTGATAGGCTGAATAAAGCCGACATATCAGAGGTAAGTTCTAACTCACCGAAATTAGAAACCATGTACATGAAGTCTAACAGTCTTTCGAACAAGAAAATATCCATATTTTCAAAAATAGATGAGAAAGTAGATTGTAAGGCTGATTAAATGCTAGCCGATGCTGTTGATATTATTGTTGATAAATCAGACTCTTGTTGGGATAAAATAGTGTAGACTATTTATTAAATGGAAGATAATGATAGACATCGCATGGATTCCAACTAGGGTTAGTTGTAAATATATAGCATCACTCTTTCTTGATCTTGGCCGATATTCGTAGCCATAACGTAAAATTTAGTTATCTTCCCATTGGTTTGATTAGAATATTTAGAATAGGATTAGGGAATTAGGATAGCGAAGAATTAAAGTCCCCTGATTGTCCCTTTTAAGGAATGAGAAGAGGCTAAAATTGTATGATTTTGATCTCGTTTCAGCTGAAATCCTTCTCTAAACCACCAGCAGTAGTACTGACCGTGTTTAAAGCGCTCTTTGTGATGTTCAAAAAGAAAGTTTCTGAAAAGGTAATAGCAATTCATATTCTCTTAAAAAATGTATATAGAATAGGTAAAATACAGAAACGAGCACTGGCTGTAACATTTACTTTAAGTTCAGCAACCAAAATAGTTTCCAGACATACACTGTACATTGTTATACTATAGTATTTTAATTTCAAATAGTTGCATATGTATTTAATTGTTATTCTCCGAAATCATTGTTATACAATATATATGTATTATTAAGTAAACAAATCGCAAATTAGGAAATCTTAAACAGTTTCATTGCGCTATTTTTTCTATGTTTTCTTTTTTTGAGTAAAAATTGTACGAATAATATCGAATCCTCGAACAATAACACATTCAAAAATAATTTGCTGTAACCGTTTCCCTGTGATTTTGATATTTTTCTGAAAATGCCTCTTTATATTTCCAAAAGGAAATTTGGCAAAATGCGAAGAAAATGCTGGCTGATCTCAGGCTTATCTCGAATCTCAAGGACTACGATAAGGTATTCTTATGTATGAATATGATCTTCAAATTACAATGTAACTTGAACTTGAAATATTAATAAATGATGTACGAGTTTCGATAATTTCAAAGTTTTTTTTAAAAACATGTTATGTTTGCAAAGAGGATAGATGTGACGTTACCCTTACTAGTTATTTATCACGTTAGTTTTTAATTATCATCATTCGAATTCAAACCCTTAATTTGCTTCATTAATGATGATTTGTTTATAAAATTTGGATTCATTTTATTAACCCAGCTTTCGTGAAACGAAAACTGGGTTTGTGCAATCGGTTGGTGTCCGTCCGCCGTTAGTTAATTAGTTAGTTAGTTAGTTAGTTAGTTATTTCGTAAACTTTTTGAACACCTATCTCCTCTCACAGTTTTGACAGTAGAGCTGTGAAACTTTAGCACAAGCTTTTATATGGCCACCTCATTATGGATTGTGCTTTTGATGACGATCGAACCATTGTGGTCGCCATGGTGGACTTCGCCATTTCCGCCTAATTTGGTCTTATATATAGTAAAAAACTCATAGCTTCAACAGCTATCTTCTCCCACAGTTTTGATCATATAGCTTTCAAACTTTAACACAAACTTTCATATGGTCACCTCATTATGGATTGTGTTTGTGATGACGATCGAACCATTGTGGTCGCCATGGTGAACTTCGCCATTTCCGCCAAATTTGGTCTTATATATAATAAAAAAACTCATAGCTTCAACAGCTATCTTCTCCCACAGTTTTGATCATAGAGCTTTCAAACTTTAACACAAGCTTTTATATGGTCACCTCATTATGGATT
>LQRL01159996.1:838-17558 GCA_001703475.1 Hydroides elegans
AGCTGCATTCATTACCACCTGTAGTTGGTTAAGCGCTTGTAAAGGAAGGTCGTAGAAAAGACTATTACAATAATCAAGTCTTGAAATGATCAGAGCGTGAACTATACACTTTGTTGTTTCAATGTCCATGTATTTTCGCACTGACCAAATCCACTTGATGTCACAAAAACACTTTCTACGCACATCGCTGATATGTTTCCGCATGTTCAACTCAGAATCAAAGGTAACACCAAGATTCCTGGGAGTTCCTTGAGTTCTATTAATAACAACTCCATCTAGGGTCATATGATCTACCGCTACCCGACGTTGGTTGTGTTTGCTGGCTATTATCAGAAACTCTGTTTTTTCCTGGTTTATTTTCAGCTTGTTGTGAAACATCCATTCGCTTGTTTTTTGAATACCAGATTCTAATTGTGAAATAGCACCAATTTGATCATTTCTGTCCTTTGCTTTAGCACTTTTCGATGCCTGTGTGTCATCGGCATAAGCGTGGTACCAGAGATTAAGGTTGCTCAATAGGCGTCCCAGGGGCCGGGTATAGTCACTATACATCCTCGGTCCGATTTTCGACCCCTGGGGCGTGGAACAGCGGAGTTTCACGATATCCGAATATTGTCCATTTATGGTAACTTTCACACTTCTATCCGATAGGTACGAATGAAACCATTTGAGCGCCGGTCCTTCGATACCGTAACAAAACTACATTCTTTCATTTCAAAATTCATATGAACAAAATTATCGTACATGGAAAACAAAATTATTAAAAACGTTAGCGTCATAGATTGTGACTTAATGTTTTGCGTAGAAATACTGTGACGTAAGCACGCAAATGCATAAGAACACTGGAACTTTTAAATACACAAGTTGGAGTAAAAATGGTTGATTAAAAGTGATAAATATTGCAATATTATGTTTTATAGGTAAGGAATAAAGCTGTTATTCCTGTGTTTTGGATTAAATAATTTATAACAAGTTTTAACGCATATTCCTTCGTTGTTTGAGATGTAGTTTTTATGCACGTTTTGAAGCATGGGTCGGAGACTTGCTTAAAATCAACATTAAAAGGGTCTGTAAAAGGGCCGTTTTAACAATTATGTCACCCCGTATATCACTCTACTCTATAAATAAATGTATATTTCTAATGTTGTCTACATCTTTGTTCAAATATACATATGATCCTTATATGATGTTAGCATTAATGTCGTTTGGATGATCATTATAGTGGATTTATAATTTCTCGTTTTGTTTTGCTATTGTTAATTACCTATATCATTTGTAAGAAAGTGTTTTGTTTTCAAATGTATGCAAATCTGAACTATGAAGCTTTTTTCGTTGGCGATATTTTTTATTGTCCTTTACTTCACAAAATCTAAAAATAAGCAATAAAGTATGTGTCATTTAATTATTATAATGTTTGCATGTATTATATATGTGTATATGTGTTATTTATATACTAATGTTCTAATTATAATTATACATGCATGTTTTCATATAATATGCGAAACAATATTTGATATACATATATTAATTACACTACAAGACACTTTATTGTTAGACAATCGATCAAGAAGTTAAAGATATTGGAATATATACATTGATTTGATTAACGGATGTTTACCATTGGAAATATTAAAGTTAATGGTGTTTTTTTTGCATTTTTTTTAATTTATTAGAAAAATGTAAAGATTCAAAGCGCTACCTAGATTAATTGATTTAAACAATTTTGTTACACACATATAAAGAACATGTTAAAATGCCGGTTTTAGGACTGATCAAGGGCAAGACCAATGCAACCAGTTAATCTGATATCATGGACCACGTTTTGTTGGGTATATACTGTAATTAAAACCGTAATTTACATAATTAAATACGTTTTTGCATGATATGCCTTATAGATATGTTGAATCATCTAATATTGGGACCCTTTCTGTTATTTTTTAGTATAATAGTATAAATCACAGTGAACTGAAATATCTGGTGGTCATTTCAAAACTTTTAAAACCTATTAAGCAGTTGTGCTGCTGTGACTTGAACGCATTTATTAATTGCAATTAATAATTGTTATGTTGGTGAAACATAGTTTATTCGCCGTTTATTCTTAGAAAAATAATGTAATACAAAACTTTTATACTGATTAAATACAGAGATATTTTGGCTTGCTTTGCTGATTGTTTACTATATATATATAAATGCAAAATAACACGAATAGGTGTATTCTTGACCATTTATTGCTTAGCAATATATATTTCTAACCATTAAATAATAAAGTTAGGCAGAAAATGGCAACAAGCTGAAAGCTTCCACCTCACACCACCTGGTTTTACTAAAAAATCACTTCACAATATCAATCAAAACCGATAGTATATTGATGTTATCCAAAAAAAGCCTCTGCAAACGGCCGCCAAATTAATTTTCAATAAACAGCACAACGGAATATTGTTCAAAATATAGAAAAGAAGTTAATAGCTTTTTGTTATATGAATTAAAACACAATACAATATTTTAAATGATAAAAAATAGAAAATAGACACAGAAAAATTCAACGCAATTAATGATGCAGAATAAACACACCCCCTTGTAACATCAACACACACACACACTTGAAATAGTTAGACTGGACCCTTTTGCAAAAGTGCTGCTCTGTGATTGGATGATAAATATAAGACGTGATCAGATAAATTCCAATTAGCAAATCACACAAAAAGTGATTTCATGAGTTCTTAATTAAACATTGTTTTAACCTTAATACAATCATACTGGGGAAGCTTTCCATTATATCGTTGTTACATTATGTTTATTTTACTTGAAAAAGCAAAAATTTACAACTATAGATATATACAACACTAATTTACATACATTCCAAAGCAGCTTTGTAAGCAGCCACGCGCTGTTAGGTAACATATATATTCCAGTTTTACTCGTTTTGAACTAAAACATGTAGATCCACATTTGTTTGTACTATTAAGCATGTTTACCTGCCTTATTTGTATTCCATGTATTATTGAACCACTTTTACGATCAGGATATGTAAAGTCATATAATATCTCTTTATAAAAAAATATCACATTTTTATTATTTAAATACATGTGGAAGTATATGTGAATAGAAAAGTTAGAAACAATAGCTTGTATATTTGATGTTTGTATGAATGAAAACGTGATGCTGTACCATCATTCGGAATTCTAAATATTGAAACGGGTGTTAGCTGGCGGATCACATATTTTATATATTTTATTGTACTTGACGCTTTACGCAAGATAAGAATTACATTCTGACTGATTATAAAACCATAAACGTATTTAAAACATATTTGAATCTGTTTGAGTCCTGAGTGAGCAAGGCTTTTAATAAAGCATCTCGCTTCCCGGTTAAAAAGACAATGTGAAAGTAAAAAAAAGAAAGGCTGATAAAAATATATAATGTTTGTCCGATAAAAACCATGATACTGACGTGACAACATTCTGTATAAAAACAATCATGTTGGATATTCGTGTTGAGTTACTGGATTTCGTGGATTTCAATTTTGGCATAAAATGTCCTGTATTCAGTCTCGGCTTTCAATGATAATGTTTTAATATTTTATCTATAAAATGTATAAAATCTATAAAATGTAAATTTAGGATTTTACGCAACGTTTCTCATATTTTGTCTTATTTGACATGTATTTAGGAAGTATAAGATATTAGTGATAACATATGGTTAGTAATATGTATCTGATCTCTTCCCATGCTGTTTAATGGCTGTTTCAGACACCCAACTTTTGATAATTATAACGGAAAAATATGATTAGAAATATATGTACATTATATGTATCAAATCGGGGGAGATAGACATAAGTTTGCATAAGAAACGAATGCTTTTGACTTGTTGTGGCGTAACGCGTTTTTGCAACAGCGCTTTGCTTTATTTTATTTATTGTGCTCGTCTGTATCTGTGTATATATCAAAATATAATATATTAAAATGAAAATGGTTCAGCTGGTTTTATAACTTTAAGGATATCATTAACCAGTTGCCATATATTAATGTTAATCATATTCTATACCAAAAGCATTCATGGTGTAAGGTTTCGCTTTGCAATAAATGATACATTTTACTCCATATCAATTGCATGATTGATTGTCGTATAATTGTGGTCAAACATATTATTATAATTATGGTTTAACTCTTACTGTGTTCTAAATATTATTTCATATGTTAAATATCTGTATTGTCGTAACACATACCATTTGCGTTTTTGCCTCATATTTATACTTTTAGTTATATGAATAACTGCAGAACCGAATTAAGGCTAATAAATACAGCCACTATAGAAGAAAAGTGTCGAATCAGTTTTGCATTGAATAAACATACATGTATATACACTGCCATTGACTAGAATTAGGTAAGCGTGAAAACCTCAGGGAAAAGATTAAACTAAATATGTATCGACCTTGATTAACAATACCTATATGCATAGCATAGTTTAAGGCCACTCTGAAAATAACCCTAGTTGAAAGAAAACCTCAAACTACGTCAACGAAGAAGCATTTAGATGAAACTTTCAAATTTTTCAGTGGTCTAAATATTTAAGCTTCCCGAAAACACACACACATATATATATATAAAGATATATTGATAAGTTATCTATATCCAGTTGATTATATCCTATTTTGTTCTTTGAAACGTTTAGATAAATTATCTTTTATGCTTCTAATAATAATTGTTTCAATCCACAGATAAATTATATGATGCATAATTCTTAACAAATATGATCATTCTATTTTCATCCCAATATTGTTTTTCTTTTTTTTTAGAGTATAGAAACAGAAAAAAAAACGTGTTTGCTTTAATACAAGTTGGTAGCACCAGAAGTGCGGCCTGGCCACATTGAGAGCTTTTTCTTGCTTTCATTTCCAACGTATTCCTTATTGAAAACAGAAAAAAGTGGTAAATAGCTACCTAACCTCTCGTTGTTTTTGATTTCATAAAATGAATACATTGGAAGACAGTTCTTTAGGAAAAAAAACAAGAAAGGCGTCCAATGTAGCTAAGCCGTTACGTCTCATAGTTAAAGTGGGACAATATGCAAACGGGGGATGCCTATTGATCGATCCTTATGTTTATATCTATAACGTGTGATACTACCAACGGAATACATAATTGTATTTTACATTTAAATGATATTTAAAAAATTGATTAATCAAATTTATAATGTTAGTTATCATGAACATTCGTTATTTTATCAATATTGAAAGTTATGGTGTTAGATGAAAACGGGTAAAAGCATTACACGATATATTGGTGAACAAAAACTATTCTATCACTATCGATTAAAACAAATAGTATTGCTCTTTTTAATGAGCTAATGTATCCTCACCTTTATTTTTCGTAGGTGACCTATAATTTGTTATTAAACAGTTAACATTTCCTACAGTTCTTTTGATGTCACTAAAATCGAATCGAACGAAAAAATCTTATGGAAATGGTCGTAAAAGCCGGAATAAACTTCAATATATTCACTTTAGGTGCCGCATTGCTAATTATTCCGCCAAAGACAAAGATAACCATAATGTATTAAGTATACTTATCTTTGAAAAAAAAGTCGATAATACCATACAGATCGGCGGGAGATTTACAGAATTTGGAAAAGCAGATATGACATCCAATCAAATGACAAACAAAGAATGTTTTTATTTATTGGACTACGGCTTATATTTTTCTAATTCTCAGCGATTGATATGACATATTGAACACATCGACTTTGTTTGGGTGGTGACATATACATTCACGTTCAAGGGGTCGAATCAGAAACACAGCATAATTTAATTAGATACATATGAAAGTAGGACCATGTTTATTTTGAGAGGTTAATTCACCGTTGATGTTTGACATCAGAACGAAGCTTGAAGCAAAACGTCATCTTTGTGTCTAATCATTATCCTGAGACTATCAAAGCATATACGAATACGATAATGTAATACGAACGACGTCAATGTTGCGCTGTAACGACGTTCCCACCAAATTATTCAATTTAAAAGACTTGTCACAAATATAATCGCAATTACTAATGAATCATATGCACGAATGATGTCTTAACAACGTGAATTTATGCAACACGATTGTGTTAATCTATCACATCGCAGTAATTTTATTTAAAAAAAAACAAGTTGAATAAACATTACCTAAAAGGGCGGCTTCCTCCTTACGAATTTTATCCACAACATACATTTTATCATTGTTGCAGGTATCTGTCGCTTCCTCTAATGCCTTAATTAGACATTCGAAGGCATTTGGTCCACGTTTTGGCAATTTTTGAAAGAACTTAATACATTGGCCTTTATCTGTTGGCTCATAAAATATCTGCTGACAATCATGGTCTGATAATATTTGTTTTGATATCAGACTTGTACACAATGTGCGCAGTACAGCGTTATCAAATTGTTCAATTAAATATTCACGCAGACGCAACAGTGTATCTTCATGTATCTTCTCCATCTGAAATATATATTTCGTAGACTATTAATTCATTTTTTAAACCAAAGGAATATAACGGTTATCACAATGCATTTGTCGTTCGAGCGCATGTTAACTATTACATGCAGCTTTAATGATAAAAACTATATAGATTTATTAAATCATCTTTTCTTATCGAGTGTTGATGTTATACAAAGACAGCTATGCTTCTTTTAGATTTATAAAAACAAACGTGATATGAAATGCCGTACTTTGTTATCGGAATTCTACTTGAACTTTATATGCAAGATAGTCATAGCTACGGATCATATCATTGCAATATCATTTATAAAAGGCCTGTACTTCAACGTTAAGTGCAAAGAGGATATAATTGGGAGTAGAGGAGACATTTGGGAGCTTATTCATTCTCATATAGTGGAAAAAAATATGACACAACTATAACACAGCCTAATTGTATCCTACTATTTTGCGGAAAATTACACTTCGTATGAACCGTTTATATTCGATAATGGCAATGTGCCAAACTAAATATATATGCAAAGTTCCTTGGGCAAAATAAAAACCTGTTTCTTCTTTATATTGCTATTTTGTCAGGTGTATATTCAAATGGTCTATCAACTTGACAAATAGACCACAAATGACAACCCCCTGGAAGAGCACTTCACGAGCTGTACCCCACAAAGGGTGTTCCCAACTTATTCTAGTTGACTTGGAAAGTTTCTAAAAGTTTCGTTAAATGCATTAGTTCCTAAATGTGAATTTCATGATCGGATAAGAATGAGAGTGGGTGGAGGTTGGTTTCTTCATTTTTAACATAAATTTGTAAATTATCATAATACATGTAGCATCGTTGTTTTACCATCGAGCCTATATTCGTATGTTTTACTTTCATTATCGATCCTACCCATCGAATTACATTAGAACATTAAGTTGTTTCAGGGTCGATGATATCCATTTATTCTCTACCCTTTATTACACTAAACATATATATTTTTTACATCAGTCCCCAGCAATAGAGCGAAATCTGTTCACGCACATTTTGCGATTTCTATGTCAGAAATAATTTGATAAGAAACAGTGCAATAAACAAAGGCTTAAACGGATTGTTTGTGTGATTGCGTTTTCTGTCTTAGCGATTTTGCGAAATCAATTGCGAAGTCTGCGATATCCTTTGTTTTGTCTGGATAATGTCAGGGGTTTAATGAAATGAGATTGTTTTAAACTAAGGAGCATGCATAATCTACATCGATTTCTACATAATCAGGATCACCTCAACCAATATTGTACATGTAACTGCTATTTTTTGTAGCGCTATTTTAACGTCTTGAGTCTCATGTTCATACAGTATTAGATCTATCACAAAAATAGTTTAAAGCTTGATTTTCAAATTGGATTCATCGATTTTATTGATAGAGCCTAAGTTTTTCTAATGCAGCAGAAACTATAAAAAATCAGCTAGGCTCTAATAGAATCTAGTATACTAATAGAAAGGGCCGCGTAGAACTCTATATGAATTTAAACATACATTTTGTAGACTAAGGTAAGACCACCGTTCAATATTATTTGATAATATCCAAATGAATTTTCGATAGATACGAATGATCTGTGCAATTGTCAGAATCAATTCCTCTTAAAATTGCATCAAAATGATCGAATATAAAACTCAAATGCGGCAATACAGATAAAAACTTATAAATCTGCCAAATAGTTAGTTATCTTATTCAAAAGATATTTTATTTGAATATATAAAAATGAATATCGCAAAACCAATGTCGCGAGTGCGTGAACACACTTTGCTTTTCAAATCGCGACCCTAGAAATCGCTAAATTCTGCTTTTCCGTACGTTTAAGTGACACAAGCAAATTATTATTTCAATGTTTGGTTTATTTGATTTATTTCCAAAACTGTTCACATTCAGAACAACTTCAGTACGATGTAATCAATCGATATTTTTTACCTAATTACATATATTGAGATGTTTCTTATTTTGCAAAATGTCTATTCATTCATATTTAAATGGTGGTGAACGTAAGCTTCTAAACCGATAGCGCAGTTGAGCTATTTTTCACGAAACAAAAATGCTCTTGCATTGCTTTATCATAAAGATTATAGACCTTCCCGTTACCCATGGCGGCTCGTAACGGATGTGTCTTATTTTATTTTAATATTTATTTAATTTAGCTATACATGTATATCCTATTTACACATCATTATGCAATAAAAAGTAGTATTGGACATTAAGCGTTGAATCTTTATATTATTGGGATTTTCTTAGTATTTATTTGGTATTCAATGATTTATTGCAAAAAAAAACATGTGTTTAGTGCATTCAAGCGAAACATTGTGTATTTGCAAACTTAAATAAAATTAGCTATGAAAGTTTGTGGAAATTGGAGATCTGTTCTTTGGGATTTGCTATCATTTCATTCCAATGCTCCAGTTCCTTTCCTCTTGCGAACATGAACGGTCCAAGTGTTATCCGTCCTATGCATTTATCTACAACAAGAACATATTTGATCATATTTAGACGAATGTTATGTTATAATGGTTTAATTTTTCACAATTTAAGTTTATGTTTAAGGTGTACAATTTCATGAAAAAAGTTCGTACCAAAATGTTACGTGAGAAACAAAGGTTTGAGGAACAGGGTTTGCATACGTTAGAACATATTCACGTAGAAATAACGGGCTGAATCCTTTATCTATGAGTATATGTTTTAGATTGATATGTTTCGATATGAACTTTTCGTGAACAGACCCGAGTTGTCTGCCTTCATTTTCACATGCTTAGTATGTTTACAACTTTTATATTTAGGCGTTGAAGCAGCTTATAACATCATCGATCTACATGAGTGCATTACCTATTTTTGACATAGCTTTTGCTTCTATTGTATATAAAATTAATGAACAAATTGTATTTCACTTAGAATTCTATGCGACTTCTCAATTGAGAAAGTGATATGAAGCGATATGACATACTATTCCTAAATGTTACCTTTATGTCCCATGAAATGTTGCATGGCCTGAATACTGATACTTGTTTTGTCAAGACTTTCTGAATTGATCTTGAACGTAAAAGACTCGTTGAAAATGGGCTCATTTGTCTTTTTCACTATATCCGTTCTCTTTGATTTGATAATGCGACTTTGTTGTAATAGGTTCACTTTACAGTAAAAGTCTGAAATAAAAATGATAATAACACATAAAAACAACTATATGTAAGGTATGCACCCATTTCTTGCCCCATAATCTTCTTTTTTGGTGGACTCGATATTTTGCTATTTAAATGTAAACAGTGCCCTTAATCCACAGCATAAATTATTTTATTGTCATTCACGATCGTGCAAAAACTAAAATTATATAATTTTTGTTATGTAGCCTTAGGGCTTGTTCATACGGGAAGCGACAAGTCGCGGCAAACTGCAATATACTGATATGTTCTTTACAGGAATAGCGACAGGAGCATTTAAAGAACATATAAGTATATTGCCGCTTGTCATGGGAACAGGCCCTTATGGAGATCCACCTATCAAGATGTACTTCGAAAAAGCCACAAATCAATATTTCATCTTATTCATTTAGTAACCATTATTATTCTTTGCAATATGGCTTCTCTTACCAGCTGGTTGGTCTTCTCTGCTCCACTCTTTGGCTTCATAAACACCGACAGTTATTCGTTCCTGGTGACAATGGTAGCACAGGGACACTAACAGTTCGCCTTTCTCAGCAGCTATCTATTGAGTGAGTAAGACACTAAATAAAACTACTTATATGTTAGCGTTATTTCTATATAATGTATAAACGTGTTACTTTTTATGTTTAAATGTTTGTTTATGTACTGATTTAATAGTTAATTTTATTATATCTAATTATTCTAACAGTGAGCCATGGCTATTACCAATTGAACGTGTAATTTGCAATTTAATTGGATATCGATCTCTTATTCGATATACTGTGAGCCATATTTTCTGGATCAACCCCTAACGCGAATCTTCTGATATCAGATGTGCCTTACATACATGTATATAGTGCTGAAATGCAACGGATACTTAATCGATCATCCTCCAAAATCTGTTTTGCATCTGAACCTTATCTGATTTTACCTCAGCTTCCCGTTCCAGATCTCGCCAAAAGACCTGGATCTCTTCTTTATCCAGAGACGGATGCTCTCGAAGTGGATAAAAGGTTTGTCCGATCATCTGGTGCTTTCGGTGTCTGTTCACGTGGAGAACTGTGAATTTCAATGTGCGGCCCTCTAGTTCTTTACTAGATACCTAGAAAAGCCAAAGGCAAGTTTATTTGTTATTTATGTACTAATCGGACTTTGGTTTCAGTCGACGTGCGGAGTGGTAGCATAAACGTAGCGATTCGTGTCGCCACTTATTAATTCGAAGGAGTGACATGATTATCGCATCTCTCGATTTCATACACCACGAAAAAATAATGACATTCGCAAGAGGTGATCTGAATCGCTTCTTTGATGTAACCACACCCTAACAATAAACTATGTCGTAGAACAATCGAACTTTCTTGTCAACAATCGAAGACGTTTAGTAGCAGTATACATGCGCCAGTTGTGAAAGCTTGATGTACATGATATACATGTAGCCCGTTATGACATATACGGCAGTCGCTCAATTTTCACAGCATTCAGTAATATTAGCAGTTTTTTTATGACAACCGAAATAACGTTCTGATAATTTGAATATATATTTGGAATTTTAAAGTTCCCTGGTATATGCATACATGTGTATTCTTAATAAAATAAATTAACAGCTTCAAAAGTATGTTTTCTTTTAATCAAAAACACTGTTTCTGCTCAAACTTTCATAATCAGAATATGATAGATCTGACACCGCTTAGAGTGAAACTGTTTAATTACGATATGAGAAAGACCAATATTTTTATTTAAAAAAATGAAACAAAATTGCCACAAAAGCCACATATCCTTTTAAGTCACTTTACCTTATAGAGGCTTTGTCATTGCAACACTTTAAGGGCTCTTACGCAAACATAAAAATACTTTTTAGCAGAAATTTGTTTCCCATGTAACAATATAAGCTTATGCAACGTATACAAATTCAAATCCTTTTTTTTTTGTCATTTTTTATTTGACTATTTTTACAATTTCAAAAGATATTCCAACGTGTTCAACGATTTAATGGTTCGAATGTTTCAAAATACTATTTCGAACATTACATCGACAACAAACCATTTCATTAACACCCGGTTTGATACATCGACGTTTTAAAGTCGTTCTGACGATTCTTCTTATACGGGTTATTACAGTTTTCAACAAAAAATGTCAAGAACTTACCTGAAATACAAAGCTCTCCTCGTAATTTGGATTAAGTGTTCTCTTTTTCAATTTCGTTTGGAGAACACGTCTTTTCTCCGGCAGTAGCTGAACTCTGTAAAGAAATCGTGACAAAATGGGTTATTGAACTAAAAGGAAACATAAAAAGTATTGGAGGCACCTAAAGACACGTTCCTATATTGTATATGTTTAGTTACTGCTATTTTAGACAAGCGCCATCAAGATGACATAGATACTGAAAATCGATTAAAAGAATATATTGGGAAGTTTATAAGCAGGTGCTCTATCTCAAACTTTAGTTTGAAAATAACTCCAACCGATGTGTATTTTATCCTTTTAACGGGTTTCGTGTCAAGACAATATATTGTTAAAACATATATCAAAACATACATATATATATTCCAATATATTCTCTATTTGCCCTCTCCTTTATAAACACCAGCATCCCCATACCTCACGTAGGAATCACACGTTGTATCTCCCACAAGGGACCGCGTTCGTAGATTGCGCGCCCGCAATATGGTAACAAGAAGCCGTTCAGTGTCCGGTTTGTATTCGACCGAAAACCAAAGTCGCCCGATGTGATTGTCCGAGAAATCATACGTCATGTTTTCATCGTCATCCATCTGATAGAGTTCGGGATCGATGGAGCCCAGGCAATAGGAACCTTTGAGAAACGAAATTGATTGAATGACGAATAGGTATTTTAATGTGCTTGTAAGCTGTATAATATTGCATAATTGTAACGACTATTTAATGTTTTTGTTAATAATTTACAATACCTTAAAAACACTTTTGTTCGATGAAAAGTAATGCGTTTTAAAATTTGAATTCGTGAACACGTAATATCTTCACCAAAAAGTTGTATAAGAGTCACAACGATGTGTTTGGAAATTACAGTTTCATCCTATGACTTTAAATATATATATATTAGAAAGTAAACTTCAAAAACCAACATATTTGACATATTTCAAATATAGAAACTCTATCATCCATAATAATTATTTTCATAAAAATGAGATTTCTGTCGGTTTTTGAAGGTCAACTTTAATAGAAATTAGACTTATTTTGGCACCCTTTGGTTAACTGAGCCCTCTCAGATGACCCCCCTTAGCTGCAAGATCTGAGACAGTGTTTATAAGACGGCACATTCCCAAGAACATATCATGTCGCCCAGTAATTTATCAAATTACGTCTTGACTTCTGAGCAAACCCTAGACGAGGCCTAATCACTTACATTGGAACTACTTCGACATGTAAATTCAACTACATGTGTATGTCCAAAGTCCCAAAGCGCAGTAAAATATTCATTGAGGTTTACCTGGGACCTCATTCACTTACATATTCGATATGGACTTGTATTGATAAATATTTGAACATTTTCTTTTAGAAACGGGGGTTTGGATATATTAAAATCCCTTTTAAAATGGGTGACAATTTAACATAGGTCAGGCGCGGATCCAGAAATTATTTAACCCTTTTTGCGCAATAGTATAAATTATCAGACTGAACCGGGGCGCAATTTTTTTGTATATAACATATAAGGGCGAACAGGGGGGCGCACGCCGGGTGAGCCCCCTCTAAATCCGCTCCTGTAGGTTATAAACACATATATTTTTAAGTTTCTGAAAAAAAACATCGATTGAAAATCAACGATGACTGAAATTATTTTAAAAAAAATATATATTAAAAAACAAATCCCATAAACTTGATTTATCTTTGAGACTAAGGATTTAAAATTGTGTCTTTTTTAAAACTGGGGATCCTAGTTCAATAGTGACTTTTGACCTTGTATAATCAAAGAATTATAATATATATATACAGTGGCGCGCACTCCCAACTTCTCGATACAAACGCTAAACGTTAAACGCACAAACGCTAAACGCTAAACCCTTAAACGCTAAACGTTACACGCTAAACGCTAAACGTTACACGCTAAACGCTAAACCATAGCACCAACATGTGTAAAGGGTATATAAAGGACATTATTGTGAGTGTTTATCTTAATTTCTTATATGCCCTTTCATCAAACGCTAAACGCTAAACGTTAAACGCTAAACGCTAAACGTTAAACGCTAAACGTTACACGCTATATTCTGATCTTGCAAACCCTTAAACGTTAAACGCTAAACGCTAAACGTTGGAGAAATCGAGAAGTTAAGCCTGCGCGCCACTGTATATATATTTACTCTTTATGTGTCTAATCCTTATAAGGGAATAATACCCGAAATATTGATGAGAAATTATCACAAATCAATTACAAAAAATACATTGTCTCTTTTATCTTACTTAATGACGTGTTCATCTGCTGTCCATCTGGTACACTCAGTGATCCCCTTTGTGCTGGGTTGAATCCCATATTTTCTGCGGCACCGGAGGGACTTGGTAGGGAACTGCCCGTAGGTGGCACCGGTAGCTCGAAGGGTATCGTTGATTGTCTGTACAAAAGTTGGATGTTTGCTTTAACATAGCAGTTACAATTTATTTTTTTTTTGTTTTCACATACAATAATATATATCTTTCAAATAAACAGTTAAATTGAATCATACATGTATAATAACTTATTGAGATTAATTTATTTCAACAATTGTTCTGGCGTTCTAGAATTTATGTTTACTGATGCGAACAGACCTTAATTGTACTTGTGATTATTTTTGCGAGGGATGCGAAAATAAAGTGAATCCAGCGAATTAGATTATATTTTCTTGGATTTTGCAGCGATCGCAGACCGTTAATCAAGTATATGCCCCCACCAAGGCTTGCTTAAGTCCTCAATCCAAGTTCAGTTTTTAATATTAACTCAGAAAACATTGATGACAGACAAATAAATCGCCCATAAGGACACACACAGGGGCCTAAATAAGCACCTCTTAAGGGGTATCTATTATTTGAAACTCATAAATAAATGATTGTTTTCAGTGCACTTCAGTTATTTTCATTGGAAATAAGTGCGAAAAGAATGACGCAAAAACTATTAAGCGACGGTCCATTTAGTTGAAGTGGTGATTTGGTCTGCAATAATCCATTGTTTTATGAAGAGCACCCCACGAGCTGTTCCTCAAAAAAGGTGTTCCCCACCAAATCTCAGCTGGCTTGGAGATTTAGAGGAAATTCTTTCTAGCTTGGAGATTTTTGCGGTTTGAGGAACACCTTTTTTGATAAATTTCTTTATTTTTGATAATTTATTAGAATAATTAATTGCAAATTAATTGTAATTGCCTGCAATTGTTTTATAACCATTTTCTCGTTCTTGACAATAGGTGATTTAGTTATATTCAACAATTTAATTTTTGCAAAAGGTGTTCCTTTTCTGCTCCAAGCTGGCTAGAAAAGGAGGAGCAGCTCAGCTGGCTTGGAAAAAAGGAACACCTTTTTGCAAAAAAGTTATGTCCAAAAAGAGTATTTTTGTTGTTTTTCGTCTTCATAAAGTTGTTTTAAGTTGATTTAACCACTTTTTAAAAAATTGGTCGTGGGGTGCCCTTCTTTTATGGATGTTTGCATACTGTCACAAATCCAGACACTCCGAACCAGGCCCCTCAAAACAACCGACAGGGACATCCAAGGTAAAGGCGCAATTCCTAGCTGACACACATACGTGAACCCAAGGAGTAGCGTACAGTGTATATTAAACTAGCGATTCATATAGTCATATTTTCGACCAGTCACTCCTGGCAGCGACAACATTGAAAATCGCTCCTTGAAATAAGACTCATTAGTTTAAGGTTTGTAAGGTTCTTATTTAAAAAAAAATGCAACATAGCCCAAGTTGGGTTCCCCTGAAAATGTTATAAACAGAACTCCAAATAAAAAAGCGACACATTTGACGTAAGAACTCTTCAGCGTACCTTCGGGACCGATAACACCGTGTTTAAATCCACCGCTTTTATTCAATTCAACCCGAGACGCTACGAATAATTGAAGCGTAAAAATAGACGCAACAGCAATAAAATGGACGAATTGGACGCAATTGATTTTGGACAACGATTGATCTCTCTTTCATGATTATCCAATCCAAGGCCGATCGTTTGCATAAAGTGATTGCCTTTAAAAGAAAAGGGGAATTATTTTTTTTTCTTTTCAAGTTTAAGGGCCTGGCCACATTAGGTGCTTTTTCGGGCTTTTCCACTTACAAGCCGTACTTTACAGTTTATCCATTGTGAGGGATACACTGGAAATATTACAAAATGCTCGTTGTGTTTGTAAAAGCATGCACTCTCTTTGGGGTCTCCATAAGGAATGAATCAGAAAACCGGGTGGCTTCGGAAAACCACGCGAAAAAGTTTCCCGTTTGACCAGGCCCCAAGCTGTCTCTGACGCACAGATAAATCCCTCTTTGCTCACAATTTATTGTTTTAACTTTCATTTACTTTTTCGGGAGACTTTTGAATGCATCAGTTGTTTCTCGACGCTTGATTTGTTAAAGGATGTCTTCAATCAAATAAAAACATTGACGTATGGCGCAACCTTGATTGAGCTGATTCAATCAGTCTGGTCAGTTCATCTACCGGTTTTAGATTTGAGTTTATTAATTCATAGAACGTACATGTAGTTACATGTCTCAAAGGTTGACTCTGCCATTCTTCTTTGCGCTTTTACGTTTATGCGTTAGGGCGCGTTCACGCAAACAAAATAAAACGAAAATAAAAGCTAGAAAACCGAAAGCGCACTTTTGTATAAACACAGCGTAATTTGTCCCTTCTGCTCACGCAAAAAGCGGGATTATTTGCATTCCTTTGGAGCTTTATATTTGCGTGAACGCGGCTTAAATCGGATATTGTTTTGATCAGGATCTGGATAAGATAATGATTCCAGTACGGAAAGAAGGGTTTTCACTTATAGCGTTAAAACGAGTGGTTAAACGAAGTTAGTATGGGAATAAGGTTCGTTCTGGACCAAACTGGTCCAGAACGAACCTTCGTTCTGGACCAACCCCGGGGGGGGGGGGGGG
>LQRL01160001.1:41942-64702 GCA_001703475.1 Hydroides elegans
CACATCTACATGCCAAGACCTTTCATATGAGCCTATTTCCAGGTCTCTACGACCATCCGTTACAAAGATATAGCCTGGAAATGAATCGATGACGGACGGACACACGGACAGACGGACAGACACCCCGAATCTATAGGCCCCCAACCTTTGGGGTTGGGGCCTAAAAAAATAACTAGATCTGAATACGTGAAAACTAGAAGGTCAGTGAGGCACATCTTTTGTATATATTTTATCTAGCTGCGGTGCTTCGTCCACCTACAGTAAACAGTTACTGAGATATCGTCTGGACAAAACTATCACGGGAAAACGAATAAGTCCGAAACATTAAAAAAATCGCCAAAATTACATTTTTTCGAAAATTTCAAAAATAACCTTGCGAGGCACAGCTTTGGTATATATTCTATCCAGCTGTTGTGTTTCATCCACCTACAGTGACTAGTACCTTACATTTCTCCTGGACAAAACTATCACGGAAAACGACTAAGTCTGAAACTTTAAAAAATCCGCCCAAAAGTTCCAGCCCGGACAAGCTTAAGTCTTGATAAACCACTATTTTGGGCTATTTTGGTCAATTTTACAACTTCCTGTCGGATGTTTTTGACCGAAATGGTCAAAAAGCACATCTTCGGACCAAACCCTTTCATTTGAGCCTATAACCAAGTTTCTATGACCCTCCGTTCAAAAGTTCTAGCCCGCATAAGCTTAAGTCTTGAAAAACAGCTTTTTTGGCTATTTTGGCCAATTTTACAACTTCCGGTCGGATATGTTTGACCGAAATGGTCAAAAGGCATATCTACGGACAAATACCTTTCATTTGAGCCTATAATCAAGTCTCTATGAACTTTCGTTCAACATTTCTAGCCCGTACAAGCTCAAGTCTTGAAAACCGTTTTTTTTGGTTATTTTGCTCAATTTTACAACTTCCGGTCGGGTGTGATTGACCGACATGATCAAAAGGCACATCTACGGACCAAGACCTTTCATTTGAGCCTATAACCAAGCCTTTATGACCTTCTATGACCTTGAAGTTCTAGTCCGTACAGGAAAAGTATGACGGTCAGACAGACAGACGGACACCCCAAACCTATAGGCCCCCAAACCTTTTGAGTTGGGGCCAAAAAAACTGTGGGAGGAGATAGGATTTGCTGCTAAGAGCGTTTTGCTATATATGAGATCGAATAGGGCGAATATGGGGAAGTCCATTTTGGCAACCACAATGCTTCGATCGTCATCAAAAGCACAATCTATAATGGGTTTCCCATATAGAAGCTTGTGTTAAAGTTTGAAAGCTCTACAATCAAAACTGTGGGAGGAGATAGGTTTTTAAGGGAAACGTTTACGGAATAACTAACTAACGAACTAGCTAACTAACTAACTGCGGACGGACACCAACCAATTGCACAAACCCAGTTTTCGTTACACAAAAGCTGGTATAAACATAGGCATCAGCAGGGGTGGAAATACGCACTCGCCACACTCGCCATGGCGAGTGAAATTCTCGATTGGCGAGTGTAAATTTGAAGTCACTCGCCACCCTGACGAGTGTAAAAAATTTACCGTCAAAAACATAATTTTCCGAAAATTGTCGATTAAATGTTAAAATTGTAAATAATTCAATTCAATATGTCGGGTCGCACCGAAGGGCGCTCGCTTATTTTTTTATATTAATAACTTCGTCCACATGCAAACATTTTCATTTTCCATATTTTGACCTCCAGTCGAGTGTAAATCTTCGCTGGCGAGTGTGAAATTTGACTCACTCGCCAATCTGGCGAGTGTGAAAAATATCATATTTCCACCTCTACATCAGAGACGCAAAGCCCCGAGCCTATGCAAAACAATTTTTATCACGAATATTTGTCAATAAAAAGAAAAATGTCAAACTAATAACTTTCTCACAACGACTTTCTTACAACGTCTTTCCCACAACGTCTTTCTCACAACGTCTTTGTCACAAAGTCTTTCTCACAACGTCTTTCCCACATAGTTGCCCTTACATATTCGTCCAGACAACGTAGTCCTCACAACGTCACGGTATACGCGTAATCTTTCTGTGCTGTACAAATGTCCAAAAATATCTAAAATTCGTCTAAGTTCAGAATTCTGTGATTTCGACATTTTGTAATCGATCAAACTAAAACGCTCAACGCTACACATCTGTAATATATAATCATTAATGTTTGAGAACCCTAGGACACAGGCTTCATACTGAAATGCCACGGACAAAGTGTTGTATAAACATCCCCAAAATATCTCAAATTCGTCTAAGTTCAACCCCTCGTTATTTCGACAATTTATAGTTAATCAATTTGAAACCTCAACGTTGCACATCTGCAATATATATTCAATCACTGTATGACGTTTCAGAACCCTAGGACGGAGACGACATACCAAAGTGCTGCGGACTAAGTGGTGTATAAATATCCCAAATATCTCAAATTCGTCGAAGTTCAAACCCCCGTTATTTCGACAATTTTTTTGTCGATCAAACTGAAACTTCGACGTTGCATGTCTGCAATATGAATTCTTTCATTGCATGAAGTTTCAGAAGCCTGGACAAAGGCTTCATACCAAAATGCCGCGGACAAACTACTGCAACTCAAATGTTATCAGACGGAAGGACAGACGGACGGAATGTGGGATAGCAATAGCCCTCAGCCAAATTGGTTGGCTGGAGGCTAAAAAGTTTTACGGACAGACGGACGGACACCCTAAACCTACAGGGCCCCAACCTTTTCGATAATACACCTAGTTAACCCATTTAAATTCACTTTTGAGTAAATTAATAATTTCTTCGAGTGAGAAGAAAGCTGCCATAGATTCAAAGGGACTCGGATAAAACACAAACATACATTATTATTTTAATGACTATCCAGTTAATCAAATTCGGTACAACTTATGAAAGGGAACGGTACATCATTAAATTATACTTTTGGGATGACGTCAAACTGTTTATAATAATTAAAAAGGACAGAGGCGGATAAATTGTGTGCAAGCGGTATTTAGGATTTAGGTAGCCTCCGAAAGCAGGTCAAGAACAATCAAAACTATGTTGGCTTCTCGTATGGCCCTTTGGGGTGTTCAGTCAAAACAGGGATGTGCGCAGTTTATGCAAAATAAAGAGGAATTTCTTGGAAGGAGAAAGAGGTACAGATGGGTGTTTAAGGGGAGGGGCGCTGCATGCCCCGCTGAAAGCTTTTGGAGTTTTTAAAATGCATATGGCTGTTTTGGCCACATGACCATAAAGAACTTCAAATTTGAATAGCACTTATAATACGACTATCAATTTTAAATTGGAGCGCCGAAGGCGAGAGCGATTTCTTTGTGGGTTGATTAAGAATTGCAACCCTTAAGCATTGACTACCATGCAATCGACATTCGCGGAAGCACGGGCGTCGTAACCGACAGCGGCTAAATATGATCAATCGTCAAACATGGAATTGCCTATGACCGGGCGGTATCTTCATTTTGTGATTGTGGCTTGAATGTTTTTAAGAGGCGAACAAAAGAGCAAGCATTACCTTATAGCCTATCTCATGGATTTTAAAAATACATAACAGGTCGAGCATTGAATTTGAAATACCCAGCCCGTCTCACAAATTTAACCAAACGACTCAATCAGAAACATTGTAGACCAAAAGTATGTCTGCCACGTAGAGTTTTTGTTCGTTTTATGTTGAACCCTATCGATTTTACATTTATCCATCACATAACGCAAATGCATATCCTTTCTATACGCGAAAGATAAAATAGTGAATTGAAGTGAAGACAAAGCCTCTGTACGACGTCGATATGAACGAAACTCATTTTTCGGAGTACTATTTTTAGGGGATCTAAAACATATGATATATCTTCATCAGCGCATCCCTCTTTTTCTTCATTTCGATGTGCCAAAACGAAAAGTTAATGCAAGTTTTTAAGGATAGCCTAAATATATTTTGTTACCATTAAACCGTAGGCGGGTATTGTGTGAAAGTGTTTTGAAGCTAATATATGCTTATTTTTTTCTGCAAGTGCAAAATGACATGATTGATAAGTATACTCGAAATGTTCGGCTTCACGTGGACGATTAGACGGAGGTTCAATAAGCGTAATTGTTGCTGTTGCGAGCGCCGAAGGCGCGAGCGATTTTTTCGGGGGTGATAATTTACAAGTGCATATAAATGCGGATCTCGCCATTTCATAGGTACCAAGATCCGCTATATAGAGTGATTGGTTGTAGTGCAAAAGCCCCGTAGGCCAAAAGCCCCATAGGGCAGAAGCCCTGCGATTTTTGCAGCTAGGGCAAAAGCCCCGCGATACTTTAACGGACATATTTTCATAATTTACTAAATATATCGATGATATATTTTTGTTCAGGCAAACAAAAATTATAACCGCAACTATTCACGACTCAAATACATGATCTCATTAAACGGCCCTGTTATTTAAATTATCGGATTAGCTGGATGCTTGTATGGATTAAGAATTTTCGCTATTGATTACAACATTAACTCGATGATTGCAATCAATATGCTGAACGAGGCTAAGTTTGAGATAATCAATGCCTATTTCCTGATATCCAGCGACCGCTAACCGAACATTTCGTCCAGTTTTGAAATAAGCTGAGTACTTTTCCATGGATTCACGCGTAACTACACATAAACTGCGGTTACTGAAATTGCCCCATTGTGTCTATGGTGAGTGCGTCATTGCATTGTTGAAGTCACAGTCGCGTAATTTCAACGGCGATTGTCATTCTTTTAATTAGAGCAGAACGCGCTTCGCAAACAGTAAAGGTAGTAAAAATTGGGCTTTCTAAACACAATTTTCACACCGAAATGAATTTGCCTTTTGCAATTAGACATTTCTGCGCATTTTTATAAACGCGTTTACTGGGTGCGGCCGTTTCCAAACTTGTAGAATAACGGTTTTATAAGATAGGGTGCACCAAAAACTATGTTTAGTGCAAACATCTCCGTTTTTTTAATATTTAAACGGGAGAGGGACAATATAGGGGTTCGTTCTCATTAGAACTCATCAGGCTGTCAGGAAATAAATTATTTTCTTTTTATTATATACATGCATTATGAATTATGCAGTATTGATTTATCCATGTGCATTTAATAATGCCCCACATTTTGACGTATGCTTAATATGGGATAAGTATTTTAATTCTCGGCAAAGTTACTAGAATTTCTAACCCTAGAAGCGAGAAATTTCGGGTGCACCCAGCGAGAATTTTATAAAGTTTAACGAGGCTGAGCAAGGGTGCACCGAAAAAAAGCGTCGACATCTTGTTAACAGCTTTTATATATGCGTCTTCAAATTTTAAAATGTAACAATTCTAGAGGCATTTTAGATAACGTTTAAATATTTATATCTTACATAATATTATATATTTTTTAGCATTATTTAAAAGCTAAAAAGACGCATACCTGTATTGTAGCATTGGTACAATAACCTGTTCTCTTGAATTATCCCAACGAGTTTATTAATGTGCTGAACGAGGCTAAGTTTGAGATAATCAATGCCTATTTCCTGATATCTAGCGACCGCTAACCGAACATTTCGTCCAGTTTTGAAATAAGCTGAGTACTCTTCCATGGATTCACGCGTAACTACACATAAACTGCGGTTACTGAAATTGCCCCATTGTGTCTATGGTGAGTGCGTCATTGCAATCAACAATGCGAATCCAACATTTCTATAGTGCCTTTGTTTGATAATAATTATTTTCCAAAGCCATAAAAAAAATATATTTGCGCTTATAGAAATAAAGAATAATTCAATCTGTTTTTGAATTCGCGGGGCTTTCGCCCTAGCTGCCAAAATCGCGGGGTTTCTGCCCTACGGGGCTTTTGCCCTACGGGGCTTTTGCCCGCGCACCAGAGGAACTCTCACATCCCTGTCAAAGGAGCAGCATCCAAAAATTATGTATTTTATCTTATATAATGTAAAGGGGATTTAATCCACAACAGTTCGAGCTCATACGTATCCCTGTGGCATAAATTGTCAGTATATTATTGCATTATATTGATTCAAACTGTGTACTGCTCAACAAGTCATATATCCATTGAGCGATAACAGGATAAATCCATCTCAAACAACATTTGCAATACATATGGGTATATCATTTTATAAGTTAATGATCCCTTTGTATTTAAGAAATGCATAACAATATTCAAATGATAGTTCAATCGCCTTACCAACAAAAATGATGTTGTTTTACTTGTTTAAGTTGTTTTCAGATTCGCTCCTTGTAACCAATCAAATTAAGCGAGACAAAGTGGGGTATATTTTGGATATCGGAATGTAAATGTGTCTTAAGCTTTCTGGTTACTTTTTTTTACAACTTTAAAACACGCCGTGTATTCGTTCCAGAAGTAACTCTTATCTGTTAGGCGTCAGGCCATACAAATCGCTTTTATGTCACATATTTGCCTATTTCCTTCCCAGCTAGCTAACACAATGAAAGGATGATGTGGACAGATATAAATTTCACTTAAATGATTAAAAATTAATCGACCAATTTAAAAACATTCAGCTCAAGTTTTCTTAAAACGTCAGTTTCAGACTTGACACATTATTGCATGGAGCCCTTCATTAATGGTCTTTGACAAACTAGTGAAAAAATTTGATCGATGTTATAGGACACCTAAATATGTTTACGAAAATGGTGCTTGTGCAATAAAATTAATTGATATCTTTATAAATACACTGTATTGCCTTTAATGTTCAGTATTTTTTGTTTATAATTTTAACCATTGATCTATTTTTGTTATATGTATTTTGTTAAAACTTATATAAAGACTGATTATATATTCCAAACAATATTCTTTCTATCATTTTGTTTTATAAATTAAAAGGTTTTAGGCGTTTACAGATGATAAAGTAAAATGATCTTGAAATGAATTTTTGATTTGAATGTTCACATTTATTGTTGTGAATAGAAGCACATTCATTACACAACGGGCTATGTTTTAAAAAGTGTCTAATATTACATTTTTTGCATAAAATGAACCATAAACCTGATAATATCTTTTAATTATGGAATGTGTTTATATTTAATTTGCCAGCTAGGAACAAATGAAATATTATGCAAGCAATGCTGCACATAACTTCAGCAAAAAATATTCACATACCCATATTGAAACGAGACTCTTCAGTATATAATGGGTACTCCTGATTACAATATGAATGTCATGTGATACAATCACATTGCCTTTTATTAAGAAAAAACGACTATCAACAAAACAAAGCAGATTTTTTTCTTTATTTCATTATGATAAATGAAGATTCATGCCAACTGAAATGTTGCTGTGATTTTCGAAAAATTGAAAAAAATATTCGGTCTTTTTAAGCACATGCACAAACGTAATATACAATACTAATGATGTAACGATAAAAATTAACCATTTATGGTAAGTGTAATACTTCATGTAAACCTTACTCGGATTCGAAAGTCTTCAACCAAAATACCATCATATATTCTTGAAACTGAAATAGTGACATGTAGTCATAACATTCCTGTTTTTCCTCAAATATTTTCATCACTCTTTTATTACTGCAAATAATCACTCTTTATTTTAAACCAATAAAAGTCACCCCACCCCATATTAAATAACTTATGTCCGACCTTTATACATGTAGTTGATTTACAGTATAAATAGTGGCCACCTGGATAGAATTCTCAATCCTAAATTAAATTTGAAATAACCTTAAGGCCTACTGTTTCACATTGCTACTATCAATTAATTTCCCCTATGAATGGTGTCTATTTTCCTATCCAGAGAGCGGATGGACAATATGGGCTGAGTATTTACTTTATTAATGTGGGATTGATATGTGTTTATTGCCTTTATATATGGGTATAAACAATTTATAGATTAAAGCGCTGACTATTTGCAACCAAACAACATGTTCTTTTTCGAAATAAAGAGGGACACAATCATTATTATTAAAGGTGTAGCTTTACAGACATAAAAGTTCAAGAACAATTCTGGTGTCCAATGGAAAATGGTCGTAGCTACATTTTTGTCAAAGTTGAGATAAGGGTATATCTGCAATCAGGATGTTATTCCGCATGTATTAAGCCTACCAGCGTTGTCGTATATGCCCGTATAAACCTATTCACACATAGACAAAAGGTCGCAACTACACAATTATTTTGCACCCAATTTTATACAATGGAAAAAGGACGTTATTGCTCTGAGCTAATCCCAAACCCGCGTATAGGTCACGTTACTGATCATGTGATTATAAATTTGCCTTTAATCAGTCATAAAAATAAAGTCACACATTTAATTAATAAAACTTAATTGGTTCGTATTGCGCTTTATAGTTATTCGATTTAGGACAGTTTTATTCATTTATTCACTGGTGTCTTTATAAGTGTACATGTCAATTGTAAAACACTTTTAAAGGTGATAAAAGTAAAAAATCACAGTCTGATTCGCACAAAGTATTACATTTTTTCATTTAGTTTGCCATGATACACTTATAAACAATTAAGGATAAGTTATAAAATGTATTTCATTAAATTTAATAAAGAAGTTAAAGTATTGATATAGAGCACCGTATGTAGCCTTATTTAGAGAATGGTTGAGAAAAATCCATTTTATCTTCTCCTAAGTAAAGTAACATATTGTGGAATATTTTACCGATCATTTGACCTGTAGTTAATAATTGTGACTTTGAACTTAATCGATATCATTTTCCTCCATCCACACAAACTATAAATCATTGTTGGTAAAGAGCAACTGGTAGACGAACCGACTCGTAGACACACCGACTCGTATACAAAGAGCCGTACTCGTAGACAAAGAAAGTCGAAATACACGCGAAAGTCAATTCGTAGACACCCAAAAAGTCAACTCGTAGACAAACATTGCGTTGCAACCACGGTCAAAATATCATTTTTGTCTACGATTTGACTTTTTTCGGTCGGGATTTTAGAAGCATTTTTGCCTCTTTCTTATTTGATTATTGTTTTAATTCTTCATCTGGGGTAGGGAATTATTGGTACTTTATGGCACTTCGGATAGAGCAAAGCTGACAAGGCTGATACATTTTCTTGTCAATTTGGCATAAAATCTAGTCTATTGGATTTTCCTATACGTGCATGTTTATCGGACATGTTTTACTCAGTTCAATTGGTAATTAGACTAAATTCTTCAATGATAAATGAATTTATCACTGTTTCTTCCATTATGATTATTATAAACTATATATGTTTTTTTGTTTAATTTGCTCAGCATTCCAGCGCTAATGATTCAATACCGCAATTTCAATTACAAAATAGCACACTATCGTCTTTATTCAAAACTAAATATTTTATGTAAATCTAATTTCGACAAAACACTAATTTTGATGTACAATTATGTTTACATCTGTGAAAGCATAAGTTTGCAAGCTATTTAAAAAAAATCATTTTCATATGGTTGCTATGCTAAGAATGTTTTAAACATTAATGTATTTTTCGTCGAAAATGCATACGTTATTATTATTATTATTTTCATTTCAAACAAATAATCAAAATAAGCAATTCATTGATCTTATCCGTGATCAGGATTGCAGAGGGCGCTGCAGTATCATAGCATCATTGAAAATAAATGCATAATTTAAACCCAATTTATTTTCATTGAGCTCAACCAATTTATTTTGATTTCATTCAACCAATCTATTTTGATTTATCTCAATAAATTCATGTTGATTTAACTCAACCAATTCAGTTTGATTTACCTCAATGAATTCATTTTGATTTAACTCAACCAATTCATTTTGATTTAACTCGGTACATACGATTTAGAAAACAAAAATTAACGATATATTTAATAATCATTAGACTGAAATGCCACCTTTTAATAGCATGCATTAAATACATATACAGAACAGTATGTCTGTGTTAATCACTGTAGCCTCAAAGTATAATACAGGTCTGCCATTGAAATGAGAAATCCAATAGCACTTTTTATTATTTGTCTGAGATATGTGCTAAATTACAAAACATTATATATGATTCATTGAAGGTAAGTATATATTTTTCAACCTATTTATTTTGATTTCAATCAACCAATTTATTTTCATTTCACTCAATCAATCTGTTTTATATTTGACTCGTTTTATATTTGATACGATTTAGAAAACAAAAAATAACGACATTTTTATTAATCATAATACTGGTATGCCACCTTTTAAGTGCATGCATAAAATACATATACAGAACTGTGTGATGTATGTTAATGACTCTAGCCTCAACTCAAAGGATTATACAGGGCTGACATTGACACGATAAATTCAAAAATACATGATTAAATTTGAATTTCTCGCTTTTTAATTAGTTTTCTGCGGTGTGTGCTATATTGCAAAACAGTATATATATGCAAGACATTCAAAACATCGTTATGCTTTAAGATATATTCATGCACTTGATCAATTTCTTTATAACAGCTTCTTTACAGCAGTCTTCATGTGATATTATATATTTATCTAATCAATTGCAGACCAATGTGTTATAAAGTTATATTTTAGCACATATCACATAGTACAGATATGTAATTTTAATGCATCTATTCAAAAAGTATTAGAACCGGGATTACAAACTTTACAAATTTTACATAAATAATTGCAAGAATGATCTATCTACCATAATGCCAAATTTTCAAGTAAATATATTTATTTACAAGAACTTCATGATGAAAAGAAATTAAGATTTTGCTCCGCTCCCAGTACATCGAAAAATAGATTCCCGGATCCATTTGATCTAGAATAGTTTATCAAAATACGGGCACCCTTGAATTTCCTGTATTCATCGACACCTTGATGTAAGGTAAGCATAGTTTCTTTTGTTGATTTTGTTTAAATTCATTTATGCTTTGCGCTCAATCCATCGATCGGTTGATGTTCCTAGGGCCGTTGGATATTTGAAACCACCGGTCAAAAGATTAGGCAGAGATAGATTTGTTTTGTAATTTTCAGGTGCTGTACCTTTAAATTCATTTACATAACTTAATATGTGTACACCAAACCATTAAAAAGATAACTAAAAGCGGCCAAAAAAGTCTAAGTTTGTTATGGTCAAAGTTAGACCATCAATATATTCATGGGAAAGTGGAATGAAAAAAAAATAAAGAAAATATAAATAATTAAACAGCAGTGGTGTCAGTTTCAAAAGTCCACATAAAGGCTTTAGAATGTGCCGCACAGAGTGCTACTTCCTATGTCCTTACTATTATAATACTGAACTCTATAGAACACTTATAACTATAACCCCTTTAGAGTTTTTTTTTTCAGTTTTTGAAAGTGACACCACTGTTGTTAAATTAATGATATTTTCTTAATTGTACCGTATTTCTTTCTAAAATTTCGTAAATAGGTAGAACAGATAATGGGATTCAAGAATATATAATTATATCAAAACTATATAGCATAATTTTGACCACAGGTAAAAAAAACGTTAGTGGGGACTTCCTTTTTCGGCCGCTTTTAGCAACAACAACAAAACAAGATTGTAGTGTTTATATTTGATAGGACCTTACAAAAATTTATCTGAAGTCTTTTCAAGACCAAACAGAATTGTCACGTTTTAGATTATTCAAAGTGTTAACCCTATACAATTGATTATTTCATCCCTGAGACTACATGTCTATGGCCTTCCTTATAAGATATCCGAAGGCCAACTTGTGCGTATGTACTTCAGAATGACGGGTAAAATATTTGTTATTCCAGGCTTTCAAAAATATCTATGTTAAATACAACAATCGATCATTTTCCCTATCAAATCCTTCCTTTTCCTTCTATCTGGAGAAAGTACGAGAGAAGCAGATACCGTGGCTACTTAGAGTGACGGAGAAAGACATCAGTAATATAATTCCAATCGGAATATTAAATATATTATATATAAATGTGATTGTAGTTAGTTATGTCCTGTTATATGTAATAGTACTTTGGTAATAGATTTGGCTATTATCTGAACTACTGCTAACAATGTACGCTTTCAATAGGTTTTGCTCGACAGGTTCTTAATACTTACAATATAAGAAGAGCACCCCACGAGATGTTCCTAAAAAAAAAGTGTTATTTTTCAAATTTCATCTAGATACAAACTTTCAAAAATGGCCTACTAACTACGGTCATATATACAAATATTACTATTTTCATTTTGAATAAAAGGTTTTCCTCTTATGTTTCCAGCCAGCCCGATAAGCGCAGTGAGCTCAGCTAGCTACGAAAGTAGGAACACCTATCTACATAAACAAAATTCCAAATGTGATTGCTTATTTCTTATTTCAATGTCACAAATGATTTTATGCTCAAATAAACACTTTTTAAAAATTTTGTCGTGGGGTGCCCTTCAATATAATACAGCGACTTGCCATGCACTCGTTCATCATTATCAATAATCAACGAAACACGAATATGTATGACCTCATTTAAAGCGCTCATCTTCTCTAATTTGAGAGTAAAAGTAATGTTCTCAGTATCGCAAATAAATCGTGGATTTGTACGAAATGTAGTGCCTGCTAATGAATTTAGTACGCAATGTTCCCACAGTGCAAGCACTGAAAGAAACAATTACGTGGCTTATGATGATAAAATAATTGTATGCGTCTTTAGCTTATAATCAATCTAAAAAAAATGGAAAATGGACAAGATACTCGCGTTCAAGAACCTGTGTATATTGTAGAACGATTGAAAATAATGCGCAGACCATTTACTCAGGGTTGAAGTCCCACGTCGGTACGTTTACGTACGCATAGTCATCAGAGGTGCGAAGTTTCCAGCCCATCCAATATAATTATTTAAAGCAAAAACTCTGTCGATCGAAATCAGCAGGTGATCATCTTTTATCTTGCTCACAATGTTGTTCTCACCTTGTAATCACATCGTTGTCCTTAAGCATTCGCCCTCATATCATAGTCCCGATTACGTCACGAAATACGCGTTATAGTTATATATGCAGTCTGTGTTCAGACCGCTTGTCATAGATAGCGCGACGAAATAATGGTTTCTAACTGACTCAATAAATAATAATGCAAAAATATTCGTATTTTCATTACTTTATATGCAAAGTTTAACAATTCAACACATTACGTCGTTATACATATCAGTAACAAAATAAAATAAAATAAAATTTGTTAAGAAATTTGGGCGAGCTGACGAACGGTTTTGGGCGAGTTGACCAGAATTGGGCAAGTTGAGTTTTTGGACGAGTTGGAATTGGGCGAGTTGACCAGGACCCGTCTGCAAGATATATATTCATTCAGTTCGTGATGTTTCAGAACTTTAAGACAAAGGTCTCATAAAAAACTGCCGCGGAAAAAGTGAAGTGGAACTAGTTAAATTTCGATTGAGTACAAACACCTTATTTTCGACATTTGTGAGTCCATCAAACCGACATCTTGACGTTGCATATTGGAAATATATTAATTTATTGTATGAAGTTTCATAACTTTAAAACAAAGGCTTCATATTTAAAAACCGCGAATCAACATCTGTATCAGAACTGTTAACAGGGTGACAGACAGACGGAATCGGGGATAGCATCAACCCTTAGCCAAATCGGTAGGCTAGGGAATAAATACTCTTTTTGAGGATGCTGAATAAAATCACACAGATGTTTACATTTTTTTATTAAACGAAAACACGCTTCTTTTTGTGTTGATTTGAAAAAGAGTTTTTTTTTTACCAATGATATAATACGATAGAAAACATATTTAACCTTATATGTGTTTTATCTAATAAATTTCATGCCAAGCACTTCGACTTGTTATTATGCTGATATGATTGATATCATTCATCGAGATCAGCCAAATGCATTTAAACATGTTCAACCTTAATGACTCTGCATGTTAGTGATACTTCTAATAAACGTAAAAACTATATCACCACATATATATATATATAAATATATATACTTCATTAGCTTTTAAGTCTTGAACAACAGTTTCAGTGTTTCAAATGAAAATATTAATTGCACAATTTGGTTTTGTTTTAGGTAATAAAATGCATAGTTTGTGTCTACATTCAATCCTGTTTTTTTATCGTCACATTTTTCACACTCCCACTTTTCTATCACACAAGATTTATCACAAAAGATGTAATGAAATAGGGCACCATAAATACCATGTTTACCAATTTTCAGGGTTCACCAAGCTTTATCAAATCCTAAGTAAATCACATATCTTTTTGATCAAACAAAGACCTCATTTATTCAATGTGATTTTGCATATTTGTGTACGAACTAAGTCTTTCGCATAGATACTAAAGCCCGTCTGAAATAGATGCGAAAACAATAAATAAAGTAAGATCATACATCACATTATATGTAAACCATATATAAATGCAAAACAAGTAAAATCAACCCTATAAAGAAGCTATATGCTGAAAATGAAGTATAAACTATAATATAACATATATATGATTTATATACATGTATAAATAAATATGCCTATAGTGTCCTAAATGTCCCTATTATAAAAACCTATGATATTGAAACTTCAAAACAAATATATATACAATATATTTATTTACCGAATAGGGCTCATGATTGGTACTCAGAAACATCTTAATACTGTGTCAGTCTCCATGGTGTTTTCAGTCATAGATTGTATTGGTCGAGGCAAAACAAACTGTTTCAATTCGATAATATAAACATTATCATATTACTCACCCTATTCGAAAAGAAAATATTTGCGTTTTTCTCTTACGATAAACGATAGATAACCTTTAGACATGACGTCTTGTTTCTCACTAATATATGTCATATATTTAGAATCACGTGGGAAATAATTATTTTTCAACAAACAAGGAAACAACAAACTCTTCAACTTGTGATTCCAATGCTATGGAACTTTGGCTTATGTAAATTTCATAAGATAGGTTTGTTTTTAGTTGTTGGTACATGATTCATAACTCATATATATCTACCATTCTGAAACACCATTACCTATAACATATTTGCAGCTAAAACTTATCAAAGTTTGCGACATTTTGTGTCTAGTTTAAAGTAATTGTAAGATCTTGATTGAAATGCGGCAGTTTAAGACTGTTCATGTGGATGTAGATCCATCATCATTTCCAAGCCTAGGCAGCACAAACTGCTTCAACTTATGTTTCCAATTGCAACGCTCCAGCACAACCAAGCCGCACCCTGCACTGCGGGGCGTGATCACAGCATCCCGAGGGAAGTTGAGTTGAGGGTCGAAGCGCAACACTCGCCATTGCAAGTTATCACCAGCTGGGTGGTTGTCATGGTCGTTGTCATGGTGGTTGTCGTCAATGGTTTCGCTTTCAAGATTGGTTGCCATGGCAGATACTGGCTCAGTAGAATTGTTGGTATTGTTTGCCTCACCTTCGTCGCAAATACTGAGGACCTGAAGTAAACAATGTAAATATAAAAGCCATTCAATGGAGACATTATAATACATTTGGTCTGATCGAGATATTTAATACTTTTAGATGCACTCTTTAATATAACTGATTGCTCAATACTGTGGTGGTCGCCGTTTCTGATTTACGTTTTGTTTTATTTTGTTTTATGTTTGTTTTTCATGAAGCGGATATCATAAGAGTGGTTCCTTGGAAGGATAAGCATTGATAACTAGATGCTGTCAGAGCGCAGCAGGATACCCCGTGCACTTTATTGTCACAAACAAGCACAATATTCTCGGAGGGCTATAATTTCAAATATGAGCAAGACAGATAAAAATCTTAAACGATATTCGTCTATTAGAATACGGGCTCCATAATGTTAATTATGGCGACAGTCAAATTAATTTGTTTTGTCTTACCCATAATAATATCTCTCTCACATCTCTTCTCACAACGTTACTATCTCACGACGTCTTACAATGTCTTTATCACAATGGCTTTCTCACAACGGCTTTCTCATAACATCTTTCTCACAACGTTTCCATCTCACAACGTCATTCTGGCAACCATTTCTTACAACATTCCTTTGCTCATAACATCAAGTTATACGCGTAATCTTTCGACAATTTTTGGCCGACTAAACTGAAACCTTGACGTTGCACACCTATAATCCTTCGTTAGAAGCGATATGAACAGTAAAAACCTTGTAACCACTTCATTAAAAAAATCTGACGTTCACAAGACACCAAATAAAGCTGGAGGAAAACACGAATTTCGCCTAAGTTCAAATGCCTGTAATTTCGTCATTTTTTGGCCGATCAAACTGAACGTTGAATCAAACGTTGCACATCTATAATCCTTGTTTGTATCGAATATGAAGAGAAAAAAACTTCTAGGCACGTCCAGTGATGGCCATGTATTGTCTACAAGACACCCACCCTAAGCGCAAATAAAACATGAATTTCGACTAAGTTCAGAGGGCAATTTTACGTCGATCAGACTGAAACCTTGACGTTGCACATCTATAATCCTTGCTTGTATCGAATATGGAAAGAAAACCCTCTAGGCACGTCAATGTATGGCGATGTGATGACACCTACCCTCAGGATGAGACAGACGGACGACGGACAGATGGACAGACGGACGGACAAGTCCAAACCTATATCCCTCCGTTTCGCGGGGAATACAAACGACAAATAAGACATTATAAAATACACCGTTGATCATTATTGATGTTTCATACTTTATTAATGGAATACAGTAAGACGATACAGTATGTGTAGTCGATCTGTGGGTTGCCTAAGAATTAATTGAACAAACGTCAAACGTGATTGCTTATGTGGTTTTATCGCATTAACGTGGTTATTAATGTGGTTTTTACGTATTATCGTGGTTATTAATTTGGTTTTACGTGCAGCCTATTGTGATAGTGGTCGGCAATGATGATCGCCCCGTTGCTATGGCAACATATTCTCGGTCGCCAAAAGTGACCAGGTCCGCGTCGCGAGGGAGAACACTCGATGGAGGGAAGCGGAGATCCGTCGGCGGCTGAGAAGCGATAGACAGTGTCATTGCGGAAAGAGCAGACGAACAGAATGCCCGACATGTAACCTATGGAAACGGCGGGAAAATGTTAAGATTAGTAAGTGATTAATCAATAAGTGATAACATAGAGAAAAGTGATAACATATACAAAAATGTTGATTGAATATGATTTATAGAGAAAGAGGGGGCTAATTAAAGAATAATAATAAGACTCAAGCTAAGTCTTTGTTTGTCCGAAATCATATCTTATATATCTTGTGATAAATCATTCAACAGGCAATGAATCAGGTATGCTTTGTTTTTATCTATATGTTTTATTTTTGTCACTTATTCCCTTTATTTGCGACTCTGTTATTGTCCTTCTTTTTCATATATCTCTATGAAAGTGGTTCTTACCCAAAGTATCGTCGCTGGTTAGCGCAAACTGGCCATTGACCACGTGATCAAATCTCCATGACGACTTGCGATATTGCGCAATCGGATTCGACGACGGTTCATATTCAAACACCACAATATCATTGGTCTTCACATCCAGCGCAAACACCTGTTCATTCTCGGCAATGACGTCACAAATAGACCCAGCATGCAACACGCGTATGAATACACGTGAGGGATGCAAGATGCGCAATCCGGCTGCGTCACATGCCTGAAAGTAGTGCCCCGTGTGTGCACGAGCTATAGCCTTCATGTTAAGGAAGCAACCGCCACTCTCCCATTCGCCTTTAAAAGCAGCGCAATCAAGAATCGTCTTCAATGATAGATCAAAATCATAGACATTGACCCAGTCCTGGTAGACACACCATATCTCGTCGTTGACAATGCGCAAACACTGCGGATAATCGCTTTTGGAAAGCAAAATATCGCGGTGCGTTGTTAGCTCTTCTGTGAATTCGCCCCTAACAAGCTCAAGACTTGACACTTGAGGGGCAGCGTTCTCTGCAGGAAGAGCGGTGGGATTAACCACAGGCTCAATCAAGCGCGATGCCTTCCCTATATGGCTTAAGTCCGATGCACTTAATGGCTTAGAGCCTGTCATTTGGCACTGGCGTGTGTGTGTAGCTATGGTGCGTTGTATCTCCGAAAGCATGTTCGTTACCTGATCACAGTATTTGAATTTATGCAGAGCAGTAATATTCTCGTCGGCGGTTAGTAAGCGCGAACCTGAAAGCACTTGGGTGAGTGTCTTGTCGTGTTTGACCTTGGCTGACTTTGACCCGCAAAGCAGCTTGGGTTCACTCCTCGCTTCTAGTTTGACTAGACTCGAGATTTCGTTCGTGTCATACACTTTGCCAGGAACCACTTCCATGCTCCATTTAGGCAACAAAATATAATCATCGCTGTTCAGCGGTTTCTCTTCTGCTTCAAGGTCATCACATTGGCATAGCAAGGTCATCAGTTCAGCCCCTGATAATGACCCCGCGAGTCGCTTTGACCTTTGCATGACCTTGTCCATGACCTCTAATGTTTCACGTTTGGCGGCCTCGGCCTTCACTTGGTGACTTTTGATGCGAATGTCGAGCTCTTGTCGTAAATTTGCAAAGTGTGAACGCACTTTATTGATCATATCTTCTTCGGAAATATCCAACGAGCTTGCCTAATTGTAGCCTTTCAAGATCAGTATTGTATTCCTCCAAAGAATCCAACTAGAATAAAACACACGACACAAATCTACATTTAGCTTGGATTCAGAAAAAGAACTATATATTGAATTCGGAAACGATCAAGTCATCTATGGAGTCTATGTTGCTTACAAAGATAACAAATACTAACGTATAGATAAAATAAAATTATTCATACATCGATAAAGATGCCATGTACTAAGATAAAGATAACAAACACTAGTTGACAGAAGGAATTAAAACATTTGATATATGTAGAAACTAGCTTTAAGCAGTCTATATAACAATTTATTTCCAAATGTTCATGAATATCATTCGAACTTCTAGCTTTACAATGCTTACCTTATCAACAAGTAGATCTCGATCTCGTACCATGGCGTCGGCAACCCGCGTGAGTGTGACGCCACATGACGTCAGCAGTTCCCTTAGCGACGCCACCTCGGGACCATGGCAACTTGGAATCTCGCGGTGAGTTTCTTCACAGCTCTCGCACAAGAATTTGTCGCACTGGACACACTTGCAGCAAAATGATTTTTTACGACATAGCTGACAGGCATTGTATTCGCTCGGTTCCGAAGATGAAACAGCGAGGTTAGAAATGTTACGTTGACTGTTGTGCAAATCGACAAGGTTTCGCATGCGAAAGGCGTGCTTTAGACTGGATTTTTCGGTCATTTCACGACAAATTGGGCATTGTACACAGTTCGGCAGCGGCGACCTAGAAAAAAAATGATCCCAATAATTTGTTCATGCTATATTTCGTCCACAACAAATCCCACAAATGCATATTTTAGAGAAATATTTTAAGTGATTTTATCTTGTACCTTAACATTTCTTAACCGGCATTCCAATCTATAGCATAGAGAGACACGACGATAAACTGTTATTCTTAATATTTAGTCTGTGTATCTTTAAGAATATAACACACTATCAATTTACGTATAGAAGAGGAAGAATGGAAGTAGGCGATTAATATATCATCAATACATTCAATTGCAAATTTCCTTCGTTTAAGTGTATCAACACATGCATTGCATAGCGTATGCATGCATCGCAGGGCGATTGGTCGCTCGAATACCTCTTGACATATCACACAAGTCACCAGGTCTTCACGTGCTAAAGTCTGTTTTTCCGCAGCCATGTTTTCATCAACACGATTTGATGTGCTCATACAAAGCAAATCTTATGTTGCAACAAATAGTAACTTTGAACGTAAAGGTTTTGAAAAATATTACTGCATAAGAAGCAGGGCTTTCAGATGCCTCTTAATTCAGAGAGTATGATTCAGAAGGTATGGTTCCTATCAAGTCTATCTTTGCGCAGTTTAAGATACTTCCGGTTTCGCTACTAGAAGCACTTAGCGCTTGCATTATTCTAATTTATGATATTTTAGCGATATGAGAGGAGACATGCCCGCTTGGTAAATGTTCCACCTGTGGCACAGGGTGGCATTCAACAGGGTGGGCGACATTCCTGGCAGCCATACCAATACCAATTATAGTTTTAACGAATGAGGAAAGCATAACCGAAGGCGCACCCTTGTTACAATTACCAAAAATACATTTCTACCTCGACTTCACTGATCGCGCGTTTGGGTGTTCAAGTTAAAGATCTTACATCTTAAATTTCATAGCTATCATTTACATTTGTCGAGGTCTAAATACATAATTTTTATAATATTATAAATGAGTTTTATCTTTGTTGGTTTTTATTATACGCAAATCATGTGACCTGATATTTACTTTGTAAGCTCCTTATTCATTGACTCTTAACATCTATTGGATGGGGACCAGTCTAATAGCATAGAATGGTTACCTTACACTAATCACTATCAATAATAGTGTATGGTATCACCTAATGTAAATGGGAACCATTTTTTTGTAACGAATTAATTTATTGGATTTCAGAGACACACCCCCCAATCACGTGACTTATATGGCATTTGAAAAAACTGGCTTTCAGATCAAAACAAAATGGTGGATGATACCAGTCCCTATATATCTTTGATATTAGATTGGGGACCAGTCTATCTAATAGCAGTGATGTTTTCGTGAATGGATCAAGAACCAGTGAGTGTGAAAACTGGGTTGTTCCTCATCAAACCTAGGATGAGGATAACAGGATGTGAAGCAGGCTAAAAGTACGACTGAATTACGAGTGTTTCGAATGGTTATTTTCTGCTATGTTTATGTCAGTGTTGTGAGACTGTTTGCATTAAATGTCAAATATGTCCAACTTATACATAGGTTTCATCTGATTTTTTCAGACGACACGATACACAATTATATACTTTTTCATTAATTATCTTAATGGAAAACGATCCTCTACGGCATTATTGATTTCATAAACCATATTTAAATTGCTATCTGTCTGTATTTGTATCTGTTGTAGTACGACCTAGAATCCCAATGGGCATTTACAGGTCGGATGGTGAGGTGCGCGTTTATTTTAATCGAACATATGAGTTTTTAATTTAGCTTTGAATGAGTTTATATCTGGTTCACACACAATTGAATTATCCAATGCATTCCATTCCACGATGGTCCTTGGAAAGAATGAGTTTTTATATTGAGCACATACAGAATCAATGTTAATAAAACACTTAAAATTATTCCGAGAACGATTTGCTACAGGATTTTTATTGAGTTGGAATATTGAGTTGGTTTTATCCTGCGCTTATTATCCGACCGTGTCAAGCGGTTTTCATGCTTGAGTGCCGGTACCAGCCCATTTGCGATTATGTAAAAGAATGATAACTTGTTGAAAAGGCATCTTTCGTGGAGGGGTGGTAGGCCGATATCCTGGAGTGTTCTGGTCATGAAGCCTTGCGAGCGGGTTCTGTAGTCGCCGATTATGAATCTGGCGGCGTGTTTTTGGATCTTTTCGATAAACTGGATATCTTGCTGGACGTATGGATCCCAGAAGATGGATCCATACTCTAGTATTGACCTAACTAACGAGATGTATGCGGTGGATTTGAGCGTTTTCGGCCGGAATTAGAGATTGCGACGTAGCATGCCCAGCGCAATAGATGCTTTGCTGACCGTATTCCTGATGTGCTTATTCCATTTCAGGTCATCAGAGATCTGAAGGCCAAGGTATGGATTGTCACTTACGCTTTCGAGGATATGGCCGCTAAGGCTGTACATATGCATTGATTTGTGTCGTTTTGGGGTAATGTGCATAATGTAACATTTCTTCGCATTGAATCGCATGCCCCACGTGTCTGCCCAGTTTTCCAGCGCCACTAGGTCTTCCTGTAGGGCTATCTTGTCTCTTTCACTGCGAATCGGCCTGTACAGCAAACAGTCATCGGCGAAGAGGCGCACTTTTGATGTGACACATTCGGGCAAATCGTTGATGTGACAGAGGAACAGGAGCGGTCCGAGTACCGTTCCCTGGGGTACCCCGGATTCGACATGTGCGTCGGATGATTGCGCACCCTCACATAAGACTCGCATGGTCCTATCTGATAGAAAGTTGGAGAGCCACGCTAATAGGGATCCATGAATTCCGTAGGCGCGGAGTTTCTGTATCAGCTTATCATGGGGTACCGTATCAAATGCCTTTGAAAAGTCTAAAATAGCAACGTCGGTTTGGACACCCTTATTGTAGTTCTGCATCAGATCGTCTATTGTGATTAGGAGTTGAGTTTCACATGAATATCCGGACCGAAAACCATGATTGAGAGAGGTGAGTATGGAATGTTTGTCGAAGTGGGTAAGAATGCGGTTGATCATGGATAATGAATGGTTAAGCTGGTTTATGTCATCTGGGTTCCTGTGAGGCATGTTGAAAGACCCAACATATAGGTCTTAATTTGATTTTAGATTGAGTTTTGCCCATACGTTTTCACAATCAGACACAAAATCAGGCTGTTAGATTGCGGTGATGTCGGTGTGTATGTAAAGGAAGACACCGCCTCCCTTCAACCCTTGGAGTCTATATCGTTACGGAACACTTGGTAATTTTCCGGGAATACTTAGGGGTGGGCTAAACGGGCACTTTTTTGGGCGATGTTTTCAGATCTCGCTCGCTCCCATCTTATTCGATGAAAATATGTATCTCTACATAAGAACTGCAAAAATTTTCAAATTTAATGAAAATTCCACGTGGCTTTTTGGTTTTGAATACACCCACCTCCGCCTAAGGCCGAAATACATTATGACAGTATGACATGATAATAAATCAACGTGAAATTTCAATTAAATCATTTCTTTTAACCTTCCAAATCAAATCCAA
>LQRL01160025.1:0-16327 GCA_001703475.1 Hydroides elegans
TGGGTCCTGGAAATAGTGACTTTTGTCATGGAAAATGTCATGGAAAATGTCATGGAAAGTCATGGAATTTTGTTCTGGAAAAATTGTATGAACCCTGATACAATAATAATACCACGATAATCATAACCCATCTATTCCCCCTTCCCCGTAGGGTCAGAAGCCGTACCAATGCGGCCACTGTTCGTTCCGCGCCTCGGTACGTGGCAACGTCAACCAACACATTCGCAACACGCACAAGGGCCAGCCCGTCATCGTCGTGGATACGCAGTCGAAGCAACGACGCCATGTCAAGGATTACGACTATGCCCAGTTGACGGGCGAGGGGATCGAGGAGGTCAAGGATGCCAGCGCGGCGGGGTACAACAAAAAGTAGTACGTGTGGTGTCGGTGGGAAAGGCAAAAAGTAGTCACTATGTGAAGCGGCTGTTTAAACATATAGTCTGATAGCATGGTAGGATGGTCGAAAAACTTGTCTATAGGTGGAAAAGATGTTAAAAAAGCGGTTGCGTCGTAGGAAATATAGTCCCTATGCGTGAGGGATGTGAATTTTTTTTTTAAATCAAGTGCTTTACCGGTAGTTTCCTGTGCAGCTACAAAATAGCCGAACATATGTTTTTATGAATTTAAAAAAATTTACAGGATATCAAATAAATTATTTATGTAGGAGAGATTTCCAGGTAGAAGTCCTGGGGTATAAGTATAGTAACGCGATTAAAGAGGTGTTTAAATTTTGAACTGGTCTGTGACTTAAATATTGATGTCACCAAGAAAAATGTATTTATGTACATAATATAATTCCCTTAGTGTTAATGGATATTAGATTTCATGGTTCCAAATAAAAAGTTCTTGTATTTGTTATGCAAGTGTACATAGAAATTAAGCATTTACATACAGTGTATTTTCAATTTGTCGGATTTTATTTCAAAATCTTGTGATGCATGTTACCCGGTGATGTTAGTAATAAACATTGTTCACTATTTTGTGCAATTCTAGTTTGTATTATGCAGTTTAGTAAATCATGGGCTTTCATTTGTTTATCTTAATTCTTTAGGTAACAAGGTTTACTTTTTTAATAACGTATGTTTCGATTTAGCAGTTCTATGATAGGTCTTAGATTTAAGAAAATAGGAAAATCCAGTTTATATTGAAAAGGCAATCCTGTCTGTTCAATCGTATGAAATAATCTTGCAAGATATTGTTGCATCCATTGAGTCTGATGGGCAATAGATTTAGAATTATGCTTAGTTATTGTATAGTTTTGGTTTTGAATTAATTTTAAAGTGTTCCAATTTTACTATTTGTTGTAGTCTATAGAATGCATATTTGTCAGCATTTACGCTTTAAAAGTGATCAATTATTTTTGCTTACAACATATATTATATCTCCGCCGCCATACCTGAAAAGATGTTTGTGTGTGCTAGTAGTGAGTATGTGCTTCTAAAACATGAATCCGTGCTTCAACCCAGCTTAACATTCAATCAGACAGGATTCTAGGCGCCATAAACTAGTAATTGACCTACTTTTGTTGTTGATAGCTTTGACTTATGAGAACGTGAGCTTCCACTGAACCGTAAGTCAAAGTCTGCACAATCATGATTATAATATATCTTAACTAATACCGATATTAATATCTATATAATTGTCCACATTCAATTAAGTTTATTCGAATTCAAATTGATATGGATAGTTGTGATTATGATAATTTGTATATTGATTATTTAAAACAAAAATGTATATAGATGTAATCTATATTTAACTTTATAATATGTTATAATCAAGAATGCTTCTATTCGATTTATTTTCATTTTGGACATTTAAAGAGCTTCATTTTCTTTAAACGGAGATAATTTGTTTCGTCTTGTATCGATAATAGATGTCTCAGATATTATGGGGTAATCGTACTTACGAATGGTGTAAGCAAAAACGCAACTCATATGTATTTCAATAAGCTTCTTATCTGAATATAAACTAAATTGAACATTGTAGTTTATAAATCCAACTATTTATGTAAAGATTGTTATTCGTTATAAATGTACTCGGTATATTATTATTTATAAACATTGTATGTATATGTTTTAACCATGTATTTTGATGTAAAGGAAATCTTGTGCCATTATGTGATTGCGTCCAGTGACGGATGGTAATATTCGTTCACGTTATGAGTCAAATTTCAGGTTATTTGTGGTACTTTGCATGCCTCTAGGAACGAAAGAATATTGTCTTCATATTTAAATGGCTTTAATTTCATGTGCCTTTTATCGATGAGTATGAACATTAGTATTTGCAAATTAATATTGATTTCCAGTCAATCAAAACTATTTTCTTTGTTGATTGTTTTATTATTTTGCATTCTACGCATTCGAAAAACGAACGTATTTTTACGTATTTACTCCATTAGCTTCAATTTAGCTGCAGAATTATTGTTATATCAACTTGCAAAAAGTATTCATTTCTGTTGTGTTCATATATGCTAGTTATTGTTCCTATATCCCCATCAACTGTCTTCAAATTAGAAGATTTACGTTTATTATATATTTTAATGTGTTTCCAACCGATCTATATACATTATATTCTATAATAGAAAATAAATCTACCTTAATTGATACTTTTCGAAACCAACCCGAATAGCGTCAAATTATGTATTCAAAATAATTCCTGGTTTTCTTTTTGAATTTTTCTTTTACTGCAATTTTTAAATAGATGCATGGAAAATAAAATAGCTGTGTGAGTATATATGATAATATGCTATACATATAAACATTAAATAAATTGTTTACATCACTGTTCATTAGATGTTAATCTATGCATGTAAATGTATAGTGTGATTGATATTTTATTTTAATCGATTTTAATACTTGGAGCTGGCCTTCAAGTAGATTTGATGATAGCTTATGTGCTGCTATTTTTCTTTGAGAAATTATGATTTGAAATGGCTTGAGCAAAGTTATTGCTAAGCTTGGCATTTATAATGAGATGTGTTGTTATGGTTTCAAATTTGAGAATGTATTGTTGACATGGCCCGAAATCTTTTCATTAAATTTAAAATCAAAATCTAGAATTTATTAGATATATTTTTTGTTACCTGAAATAAGCTGACCATATTTGTGTAAGGTAAAAGGTAAACCATAATTTAAAAGAGAATCAATTAATTGATAATCAATAGTTGTGTACCTAGAATGATATGGGTTTCTTATTTCAAATGTACCTATTCGCTCTTTGTATATCAAAACAAGTACTTGTATTTGGAATATTTGAACTTTGAAATTATTTATTTGATAATAACATTGTATTTTGCTTCTTAACTTTATGCAGTATGTTAGTAGTTCTCTATTGTAAGTGGCTTATCATTATGATGTATATGCTAAGGATTCCGTGATATGAGGAACTTTATGAAATCGGTTTATGAAAATCATATAAACTTTTATTATTCTGGCAAGATCTTCAACTTTCGCGGCACATCATTAAATTTTCGTTGAATGCGATAGGATTAGAAAGCTTTGGATTAATGCATATGCTTATTGAAAGGAAATCAATTAAGCCAATCCTAATAAAATTTGACTTGAATTTCAAAATTAATGACTTTGATATTGTTTTTATTTGATTTTTGTTAAGAATGTAAGTGCTATCATAACCTTATTTAATTTATGGTGCTATAAATGTCGATATGCATAGAGGAAATAAAATTATCTAAATGTGGATGCTGTCTTTTATTACGTCGTTGCAAAAAAAAAAACTAATAGCCATTTTTCGGCTTTATCATGTAATAAGAGAAAAAACATGTGAGTTTAATGTTTTCTTTGGATTTGTGGACTTGATGTTATGCTTTAGCCATCAGAACTATAAAACCACTAATGGGATTGTGAATTTAGGTTATATCTCACCTCCGCTCCATAGCTATGTTCACTTTAGCACAGTGAGTAATCAAATTAGAATTATAATGGGTATTCATATTTAGATTTGGCACAAGAAGAAAAAAAAACAGCGAAAAGCACTAACATACGCCTCTTAATACCCTTTAAACGTCCAAGCTACTCATGTTTCAGTATTTTGAAATGAACATCTAGACGAAAGGAAGCAAGATAAACAGTTAGTAAGGTTGATAATTAATTTGAGAATGTGACAGTTTGGCACAAGGGGGTGCTATTTACATGGTTCAACTTGGTGTACATCTATACAGTAATACTTACGTTTTGGTCATATGTAAATATACTTAACACTGAAAAAAACGTATACTTCTTAATGATTTATGATTATTATTTATTTCATTTTGTTGAAACTGTTGACTTGACATTAATGGCAGTAAACAGCATGGCCATCGCAAAATCGCATCCGTGTTACCACCTTCGCACGTTCAAACGCACCATATTTGGACTCAATGGACTGGTGGTGAGCCGCTTAACCGCTGGGTGGCGAAACCGGTTTTCCAGAAATAACATCGGATCCATTGATCCTATTTCAGCGTTTTTAATACCAGAGTGTTTACACGCTGGTATTATATGGGTTTATCTGCATTGTTTCCGCGTGGTGCTATGTGTGCTTCACGTTGAGGAAAACATAGCGATGTTTTGGTAAGACAAAATACTTTAAGAGTGCGTTGCTTGGCTTACAAAAAGCTACGTAGGCAATTACGTAGAGTTGTGAATTATCTGGTGGATGATTTGTTTTGAGTTTTAAAGCATGTGGACAGTCAGTGGCTAAATGAATCACGTGTCTTTTTAATGCAGTGTAACATGCAGCAGGATGATTTTATACAGTGACTGAGTTGTTGTTAATGAGAGACACTTGCATGCATTTTAGTGTTAGGACCTCTATTCCAATAATAAATAAGAAATCTACCTTTATTAAAAATACAGAGTATACTGGCATTTTAAAGGCTGATCAACTTGTATATCATACTAGATTTAAAATGTTTGTAATAGCAAAATGTTCTTAAAATGCTGGAATATGATTCATCAATACATTATTCTGGTATTGTTATTGGCCTTGGTCTAGTTTAATTAAGAAGGCCGAGTCCATTGTCTATCTCATGCCCTCATTATTATGCCATTGCTGTTAAATATTATATGTAGCTCTTGACTTACTTGACTTATGGGCGTATTCCTCTCCGGAACCTTACTCTCTCCGTGATTTCTCTGGGCCAGTCTAGCCTTTCGGATGCTCTGCGTTTTTCTGTCGCCAGGGGTAGGCCGGTGTTCTCTCGGATTTGGTTGCACCATTTCTTTGGCGGACGGCCTTGTGGTCTTGATTTTGGGATTCGAGGTGGTACGCAAGGGCCACTTAGCTGTCTACAGGTCTTCGGACCACATGCCTAAACCTTTTGAGCATTCGGGTTTTGATAGTGTCTGTTATTGTTGTGTTCATCTGCAAGTCCGTTCGCGCTGTTTCGTTTGTGACTCGGTCGCGCAGCTTCACACTGGAGATGGCTCTTAGTCATCGCATTTCAAATGCCTCCGATTTTCTGCTATCTTCGGACTTTATGGTCCATGTATCGGCGGCGTACGTTGCAATTCGAAGGATGAGTGCTTTCAGGGGCTTACTTATTTCACGTTTTTGTCAGATTGGGATCTTCAGTCTACCGAATGCAGTTGAGGCTAGCGATATCCGTCTTCTCACGTCGTCGGAGGAATTCGGGACTACGCTTCCCAGGAAAACAAAATCTTTGACATGCTCGACTTCACTACCGTCTAGTACTACGGCTTGGTCTCTTGGGGATATGATCTTACATTTCGTGTCATTTATCTTCATGTCCCATTTCTTGCACGCTGCTACCAGCTGTTTGTTACTTCCTTTCAGCTTTTCAAAAATGACCGACAGTAGGGTGGTATCGTCTGCATTCTTTATATAGGTTGAAAAGGTGTCTGTTTGGACTAGTGTTTGGTCTAGTTCACTCAGTTCTTTCATAACGAATTCTAGGAAAACGTTGAACAGTGTTGGGGACAGGAGGCAGCCTTGTCTAATACCCACATGTACTTCAAACCACTCAGTTAGCTGGCCACCTATCACAACTGCGCATTCCGTATTGTTATATAGTTCTTCCACTATTCGGACTAACTTGGGGTCAACGCCGATGGCTAGGAGCATTTTCTATAGTGCTTTCCTCCATATGGTGTCGAAGGCGGCTTTGAAATATATAAAGTTAAGTTGAAGTGGAACTTGGCGTTCTTTTGCCTTTTCGATTATTTGTCGAATGATAAAGATGACATATCTTTACGCAAATACAGAGAATACTGTCATTTCTAAAGGCTCATCAGCTTGTATGTCATACCATATGTAAAATGATTGAAATTGCAAAATACTCTTAAAATGCTGGGACGTTATTCAACCATTCATTAATCTGGTATTGTTGATGCCTTTGGCCTAGTTTATCAAAATATTGCAGTGAACGCAATATAACTGATGCGATTTGAAATAAAATGAATATCGATCAATTGTCGATTAGGCGAGTCTATCTAGCTTCTCATCATATAAGTTTCATGTTTGGCTGTATTTATAATCAGTGATGACATAATCAGAAAATAAGCCTACCGCAGTGAACGAATAGTTGTACTAAAATTAGTGAACGCAAAATAAAAAAAAGCACCCTTGCAGACCTCTCTCATTATGTTTTCACCCCAGGCAATCTGAACTTCTATATTAATTCCTAACAACGGAACTGAAATTTTAAAAAAATCAAACAGTAGATAGTGAGCAGTCCTGTAAAGGTCCATACTCAAAATTCCCGAGCACCGAAAAGTATTCAATATAGTAGAGGAACAAAAATCAACCAACGGCAAGATAGCCAAAGAGACGTATTCTACAACTACAACCAAGTTTAGAATGGTAAAAACTCTGGAACGAATAGTTGTACTAAAATTAGTGAATGCAAAATGAAGAAAGGCGAGTGAAATGCTGGATGGAGTACTTCAGTGAACTGTTGAATTCAGACCAATTGCAAGCATCCATTGACAATATTCAACCATAATGGAACATGCTAGACATATAGCAGTTATATACATTTGTATTATTTGATTTTAATATTTCTGTGATGTATACTTCCAGAGGTTATTCATACTACTCGCTAAGAACATTAAGCATTTTATTCGATACTTTATTTTGTGGATAAAAAATAAAGTGTTTTATTTGCTCTTCCCTCTCCCTTTCACGGCCGCATCTGTTTATTCAAAAACAGGGCATTACGTTTAGCATAAATTTCGAAAACTAAATTTATTGTAACTCCATTCTGTGTCTAAACTTTCATTCGTCTTATTTTCTAAACTCGAACACGGATATAACCCAAGTAGACCGTGCTTCATTTTATATCGCCATAACTTACATATTTAAAGAAACGCTCAAATTATTTAAAGAATAAAACGTTACTAAGATGCTTGTGACCGTTTCTAAAATGTGTTTGATTAAAGAAACACATAAAAATCATGTTGCTTTTAAGATATTAGTATTTGTTATTAACAAAAATTATGAAAATTGAGTTATATAAATTTGGATTGTAAACTGAGGAAAGATTATCATAAATGAGAAATATGTTAAAACTAACACTGTTCAATTGATTGCTGAATTTGTAATACTGATATTATCAGAATACCCTGACGACATTTACACATCATAATACTCATAAATTAAAATCATTTTATCAGATACCGCCACTCCATAGGGTCATGAAATTATACTTCTCGTATAACACCTTAGAAACTATTAGTAGTGAACATCTTAAAAAGACCAAAAGAGTACATGTGAAGAATAAACCTAAAGACATAAATGTGAGCATATTGGGCAGCAAACCACTAGAAAATGTAACACGATCTCATACAAAGGAAGTCTTAACACTAAATTTGACTCCCGAATAGGAAGGGCTTCGGCAGCCTGCAATAAACTCCGCCCAGTGTTGAACAACATAAATATATCCATCAGTACACCAGTAATATTTGAAGCAATGTTTTTTAAACCCTTTTATACATCAGCGAAGTATGCAGCCTCATCACCAGGGAAGATAATAGACTTGCCACCTTTTACAATCGGTACTTTAAAAAATCTTGTATATCACATGGAAAGATTGACTGAGCACAGAAGAATTGCTAGAGCGATCATGCTTACCAAATGTATTCCTTGTTCAGACATGCTGTTTGCATAGCATCAGAAATGATACAAAGAATAGCATACTTCCTGCAACCATGCACGGGCCAAAAGAAGAAGGGGATTTTCAAGGCAGAGATGGAATGACACCTTTTTGGGGGACCTGCAACCGATGTTCCAGACAACTGATGAGAAAACCATTCGGCGCAAAACAGTTTTCTCAAAAGTTAAAAACTACAACACTTATTTTATCCATATTTAACATGTCTTGTAAATAATCTTGCATATAAGCATTGCATAACTCCATCACATAGCTACCTTAATGGAATGACAATACATTAAACAATTGATCTGGTAATGTAACGGACATCATAGAGAAATGCAATGAAACATTTAATGCTGCCTAATCAAACATAAGGGCATTACATAATGTCCTATGTGATCCCTAGGAATATAAGGGTTCCTTAATGCTATTAAGAGAAAGAAATCTTATGAAATTATTAGAAATGAAAATGTGATATCTATGGTGCATACATAGGTTCAATGTATCGTGCCTTATGATATTCGGATAATTTCGAAATTTACGCTATTTTATTGATTGGCGTCCTACTGTTCTTTTGGCTTTGAATAACACTGTTGTTATAAAATGAAATACACTTTCATATCCTTACTTGACTAAATATAAAACCATGCTATCGCGTTACAACTACACTTTAAATTTCAAGAATCTAGTTTTATTCTTAATAAGTAATTGATGGGCGTGAGAGGAGATCCCGGGATTAAAAGTCCGCCATTTAAAGTCAATGTTTGATTTATTTCAACGAAATTGGAGGTGCGTAATATGCATAAAACCTATTAAAACAATAGTCAAATGTTTATCTCTTATATTGGCAGCTAGGTGAGATACATATTTTTTCATGTCAGATTCAACTGCAACGCGGTTTAAGCATACATTTGAAAGCTGAGCAGTATCTGCAAATTGGACCACGAGGCTCGAGCGGAATTTTTCCGTGATCGCTGCGAATTTAAAAGGAAATATAATCAAGTGATAGATTTTCTACTGGCTACTTTAATGTCAAATACAAAAAAAAATATCCGGTCGAACCTGGGCGCAACATTAAAAGCATGAATAAACAAGCAAGCTCAGCTATGACATTGTGTCAAAAGATAGAACGGAAGTTATATCTAAATGACCATTGTTATACCACATATATGGGCGTGAATGACATGCAAAACCTTAACAAAAGAAAGAAAAGCGATTGCATGATTATATGTTGATCAAACGCGCGTTGAAGCATCGATAAGACAGCTTCGAGCACAACATATTGTAACCCGCTCACTCATTGACGTACATGAATAGGTCGAGAGAAAAAAAATCGGGTGTGGTCCCGTAGAATCGACACACATTATATGAAAAATTATTTGTTTAAATTGATTGTCAAATTTCATAACCATGAGAACCAATCAAACTAAATCTCATTTGTCATCAATTTCTTTTAACAATCACTATTACTGTTCGTTGTTTGGTTGAATTATTGGATCCGAGATGTTATAACAGAATTAAGGTGTAGAAGAAAAAGTTTTTTTTTTCGCATATTGATTAAACCTATATTTTAAATTGCGTCAGAGGCGCTCTAATTTTATAATGATTTGACGCATGCCTTTCTTTATTTAATGCGAGAAAAACATTGTTAGCGTTTGGTCAGTAATCAAATCCTATCCTGTTTTTGTCGGTTTTAACATGCATACAATTTTATGAGACATCCTGAATTATTGGTCATTGATATTGCTCAAACCATTGTCATTCTACCCCTCACCCCCTCCTCTCCTCTAACCCCCCTCTTCCCATACCCCCAGCAGCAATACGTACTCAATAAAACAAAGCAACATGGCACTATAAACGGCGCTTAAACAAACTCATTCACAAAGAGCGCTCTTAAGGTGTAAAGGACGCAATTCAATGGTGTAATAATTAGTTTGGCCAATATTTACTTGGGCTCCGGATGTCATTGTTCATTTAAAGAATCAAGGTTGCAAAATCTCTGTGATTTTGTAATTTTATTTTTTATAACTGGTCGATAGGGGAGGGGGCGTCATTTAGGGGGCCGTCTTAAAGTGTAAACTATTTTGCCTGATAATGATGACTCTCAGATGGAGATACCCCAATGCTTTTCTGAACCAATTGAGAAGCGGAGCTTGCTAAAAATATACGTTAACATAAATTTTTTTTTGTGATATCGTTGAATATCGTATTATTACGATATGTATTTTGAAATGTACATGTACGTACGATAGAAAACATTTGCATTCGTGTGCCCATAATCTATGTGGCGGCAAGGGACGTCAAGGAGGCATTCTAACTTGGTCTTGTCTAGAAAAAAACGTAGTTTTAAGAAAAAACAACAATATGTAATCATTCTAATTATATCATTATATTAATTAACCATCTGCAACAAAGATAAAAGAAACGATGTTAAATGACCGAATCACTAAAACAATTTTGGCGTGTAGCTGGGTGGTAAGCATTTAATATAGTGAGTTAATAGTTTATTCGTGATAGTAGTTAGGTCAGGCTTCATTTTAACAAGGAATTCAAATGTGATTAGATTATACATGCAAACTTATAGACTGTCGAGGTTGTTTAAAATAGAAATGAGCTTGGTGTAATATTTGGTCTCGTGTCTGTAATGTCGGTCCAATGATGAGCAAAACTACTGTCATTTCTGTCCTTGAGTGTTTTCATGTTTTTGAAGCGATATAAAAATGGGCAGTACCCACCTTTGCAAAACACTTGAGAGAGGCAAAAAAGTGGGATATAAATTCTTTTTGAATGCCAAAATAATTCAATTTTTCTGTCCACCTTATTGGTTTTGATTGACATTAATGATACAAAACTGCTTTTAACTACTCAAAGCGGTACTATCGATCCTTTTCATTAGGTGGGGTGACACCCGGTTGTCTGATGTAATGGGTTTGTCAAGTTCAAAACAATAATGTGTTTTGATTGTAATCTGATCACATGGACATTTTTGGGAAAACTTTAATGCATAGGTGTTATAAGCATGTCTTTGTACTTAAATATTTGTCAATAAAATATGATTATTTTGATATGTTTATCATAATGAGAGCAGAACTATGCAGGAAAATATCACCCTTAAATATTATAAAATGTATCACATATTCGATATAATAACCAAAGTAGTAACATAATCAAGATTGTTATCATTTTGGGACAGGGAACATCATTGCAATCGTATTTCGGTCTTTTGAAGGCACTACTACATAATATCCTTTTGGTCAATAACCAATTCGGCTGGAATCATTCAGTAATTGATCTATTCGTTTTATTTATTTTCTTTAACATTTTGAAAATAATATGTCAAACTGCTAAAATGTGTAATAATTTAACAAACACGTCGAAATATCAAGGATTAACTATAGTTTTATCTGGAATGATATTCAATTTTAAAAGACCATTTTATAAGAAAATATAAACATTCTATTTGTATAAAGAAAACTTTAGTTTCAAACTTAGCAACTGGTCCAACTGCAGTTTAAAGTATAATAAAAATGTCGAAAACGTAAGTGTCATTAAAACTGTGGATGAAATATTCATGATTATGCAAAAATGCTTCATACGTTGTACTAAATGCATTTTTATATTTTACGACATCACAGATATAACATTATAAACCTATTTTTCCGTTATAGGTGACACATCTGTGCAGCAAACGCAAACGCAATTGAGTGATAAACATGTAAATATTTTTGAGACGGTCCCCTCTGAAATATAACAAACTCCTCACCCCCTCACCCCCACCCCAACCCCCCTGCGATAGCCGGTAGTTGGCTTTTACGTCCGCGACATACGTAATCAGGACCTTATGTCCACACACCCTCTTACATCGCGCTTCCTGTTGTCTTTCAAGGCCCAATCGATGCCCAACGCATTTACTCCAGTCTCTGCTACTTTATATGGAATAACTCGCATAACTTTCGGGGTTTGCAGCTAGTTGGGTAGCTATATAAATACGTGGAGATCGGAACTTGGAAAAGCAAACATAATCTTAACGAAGTAGCGTAAAGGGTCCGGGGTATTAATTGACTCAACTATATAGGAATACAATTTGGAACCATTAATTGTGTAATTATTATTGCAACGTTAAGTCATCTGTTGTTAGAAGTTATCGAACAAAAAGTGTGACTTATTTGGATGCTACAAGAACGAAACTAGCCCCTGAATAAATACAAGTTTACTTGCAAGTCAAATTAGACGAACAAAAATAAATTAAAAAGAACTCCAAACAAGCTCAAATTTTAAAATTCTATCTTAAAGCAAAGATTATCCGGTAAAAATAAGGGAATTCGCAACACGGGATATAACTTCGGGTTCACCAGAAAGGTAATTTTCAACATAATTGATTTTTTATTCATTGTTATTTATTGTTTTTATTCAAATATGTTTTTAAAATAGTTGAATTGTATGTGTTAGATTATGATATTTAATTTATTTAAAGGATTGCATTAATTTTTCAAAAATATGTAATGTGAATATGAAAGATACCGTTATTAATTTTCTATTTGCAAATTTATCATTTATCCTTACGTAGAATCTACAACAAATTGAATAATTTAGAGTACACTATTGTTTATATGTGTAGTCCTCAAGATGGGACCAGAAAGAAAACTTGTGGAGAAATAATTTTGCAAATGTATAAGTTGTCATTAAATTCCATAGCGACCATAGCGAAGTCATGGGTACGCTAAAGATACTTTGAGTATTCAAACTATGTTTTTATTGGTGTAACCTCATTATATTTTAAAAACACATTTCTTCATATTCAAATGACTTATATCAAACGAAAAGAAGGATAATATCAGCTGAATACAAAATCAGAGAGCACTAATTCACATTAAACAAAAATGTCTTACATAGGCGCCAAGGTTGATTGAGTAGAAATAAAACGAGTTTGCAAGTATTCTGTTGTGACTGTCATTTTCGACTGATGTCACGAGTCAGGCACTTCAAAATTGTGGTTCATATATATCTTATCTGTTTATTTTATAGGAAAAATAATGAGTGCGATTTAGCTCCCGTCATCATGTTAGATATACCTAAACCACATGTTTTACATTGTTTTAACAGTTTTAACTTAATATGATTAAAAACAAAACATAGTTGTTTTGTTCTATGAAAATACCAGCAAGGAAGATTTCTCAGCATACAGTAAAAACCGTTTATAAGTTGACAGCTGCACGCAAACACGCAAATTACAGCACGCAAACACGAACTTTTCTGCACGCAAAATCTCAATTTTGTCCACGCAAACACGCAAACCCGCAAACACGCAAACACGCAAAACCGCAAACACGCAAACACGCAAGCACGCAAATCCGCAAACACGCAGAGGGGTTATAAAAGCAGTGTTATCATAATTCATTATAATTCATTCACAATACCTCAATTATTATTTGAGCTTCGATAAGCTGTGATGCTTATGAAAATGATTTGTTATTCAATCTTTCCTGGTTACAATATGTTCTATATTTACAAACCTTTCTGTATGGTCTATATTATGTATACGGTTATGGGATAAATTTAAAGTATTTTAGTTAAAAATTATGTTTCATCACTTTCAAAAACATATGATTATTAAACATGTAAATATATTAAGTCGTTGAGCCCCCCCCCCTCCCTCGTTATATTATAACATTAGAACTGTTTTGTGTCTAGAAATACATTGATTAAAGTTTATAAATGTTGAAAGACAAATATATGGTTCCAAGACAATTAAAGGAGAAATGAAGTATACAGTGCTTATTGCATCATAAGTTTAGCTTATAAGCACAATGTCCCAAAAAGACCGAATAAAAAGATAAGGGGCCAAACATGTGAAAAATTATCAATGCCCAAAAAAAATCCCTCAGGCCTTTTATATTATATACGCAGTTAATCTATCAATAAATATATTCAGATCAACCAGACTTGAAAGCAGACTAACAACTATTACCCGAGCTAAAAAAAACCTATTGTTCCAAATATACCAATTTACAAGATACAAGGTCGGAAAATATGATAGGTGATCAATAACCAAGAATAAATGTGCTCTCAGGCTTTTGATAATATAAAGTCTTTCTATATTTAATTATACCGAGCCTTAAACTATGCATAACAACCAATAAAATATAGAACGCGAAAACACGCAAACACGCAAGCACGCAAACACGCAAACACGCACATAAATCAGCACGCAAATATCAGAATTTGTCCACGCTGAAATCATATCATGAGCACGCAAACACGCAAACACAAAGTCAACTTATAAACGGTTTTTACTGTAATAGATAGTTCACAGAATTAATCGTTGAATACTCCTGTTACAAAATATCAATTATATGATCGTTCGATCTGTTAGGGTGTGTTTATAATTTTTCCGCTCGCGATTTTTGTGTTTATAATTTTTCCGCTCGCGACAAATCGACGAGGCGATTTTATTCAAATCAATTAATCATTAAGGCGTGTTCACGCAGTGAAGAAATTGAAAAAAAGCACGAACCCATCAGTTCAAAACTCAAACCAATTTATGCGCAATATTGAATTTTTAAAATGTGTAATAGCGTTCTGATTTTTAGTATACATGTAGTTAAGGAAAACTGTATGCCAAATGCCTAGAAATTCTTTAATTTTCACCAAAAATTAAACGTAAAAAGCATTTTTTCCGCAAATTTTGGCATGAAACATACCTTGTTTTTACCTCAAAATGAATCACGATTTTTAGGCAGTCCGAGTGTTCACGCAAATTCAAAAAGGAGTTTTAAACAAAATTACATGCTATTTTCAGAAAGCGACATTTGTATAAAAACATAGTAGTTAATCCCTTCTGTTCATGCAAAATTGCCGCTATACAATCGAACTTTTTTTAAAAGGCGGACTGGTTTTTTCCTTGAGTCTTGACAAACAAATTCTAGTACAACATTTGGATAAATGTATGACTTCTTTCTTCTTTCCATAAAATTCAGCCTATAAAAGCTAGAAACTGCGTGAACACTTTCGAATTTTGCATGAACACATGTGAAGGAAAATAGTATGAAATTTTCTGGATTTACTTTTGCGTGAACACGCCTTTAGCCTTTTAACCATGTTATCATTTAATCATTCCTTAACATTTAAAATTCAACTTATCGTCGAAATAGATAAATAGATGGAATAAAACAAAATAGAATATGTATTCATTGTCTGCTTCCGAAATTAAACACAATAGGATAGATATATTTATTGATCGTATCTATTGTCCGTCCCTTTATCGAATCGGCCAAATAAGTATCACATCGACATTATGTTAAGTAGGCCTATATAGAAGCCTACGATTTTATTATTGCCTGTTAATCCTGTGATATTCATTTCCTTGGATATTTTGACCCACACATTATTTTAAATATTGCTTATCTGAATCCTTTTTATCTTTTTTGGTCCGTGAAGTTCAGGTCTTTTTTGTACTAAAAGAATTGATTATTAATAGACTCTAATAGTTTTCGTTGCCGAGGTTTTCGGTGCCATATTGACACAATAGAAAATACTGCCACTCGATGAAATAAAAACCATGACAATTTGAGCTTCAAGTTGCATTCATTTTAAACATAAGGGCAATTGAAAATTGTGAATACCTCCAAATCATATATAGATAATTCCTTTAATAGACTTCATTTGCAAAAATAATATTATATGGATACTTTAAGAGAAAATCGTCATTGATTGAAGGGTGGTACCCCAATATTCAAGTGCTCACTCGATGAAATAGGCACACACATAACAAAACAATAAATTGTTTTAATATTTCCTGACCATGACATGACCATATATGGTCTTCATACATAGTCTAGTCCAATTCTATCACTATCAGTTTATTAGTCCTCCGCCGCCGCGTTAGCGCGAAGCGGAGGACTATAGTATTCAGTACTGTCCGTCCGTCACTACAACAAATAAATGAGCTATCAAAAAAAATTCAAGTTTTTTATACGTTCAATGGAATTATAAGACCAATGAACCATGTCCGTCTGTCCGTCTGTCCGTCTGTCCGTCTGTCCGTCTGTCTGTCTGTCGACACCTAGGTGCACTACTTTGTACGGACGAGTGCTCGCTTATCCCTCGATGGATTTTGCTTTCCTTTGGCACATGGAACAAACATATATGGGAGCTGTGCTTAGGCGTATTATTTTTGAAAAATCTCAAAAATTGTAATTTTGGCGATTTTTTGAAAAA
>LQRL01160025.1:23270-36966 GCA_001703475.1 Hydroides elegans
AGTGGAGAGTGGCCTGTTGATGCTATCAGGGCAAGTGGGCTATCTTTTGAAGTAGCGTTTCGAGGAGGGTTCTCCCCCAAGTCGGCGTTAAGGAGAGCGCATTGTCGCCTTCAGAGAACGATTCAGTCAGTTTGAGCGTGAACGGCTATTTATTTTCAGCGGTTGGTTTCCCTGTAAAACTCCGTAAAAACGATTATGGGCGAGCTTAACGGGATATTTATTACTTTACGGGGGATCCGACGCACTGTAATAACATTCTAAAATGACGTAATGGTAAGCGAACGTTGATGACGCCCCATAAATGCAATTTTAGTTTTTCTGGAAAGTTTAATGATCTTAATCGTACACATGCAAGAGCAGCCTTTGCACATGCTGTACAGTTTATATAATATTATGTAGCCTTCAAAACGCTATGCGAAACAAAGTCGAAGCTCAGTTTCTTATAGAATATTGCAATTATTATGAAGAAACCGTCCAAATATTATAAGATATTTAAATGTATATAAATAAAATAACATAAAAGACCTATCACTATCAACACTATGATGTATCTGACATTGATGAACTACTATGGTTCAATCTCTCATAATTGCCTTTGTCAAGATTCTATGACGCGCTTGACTCATGACCAATGGCCCAATGTTTTATCGGCAGCAACCGATTCACAGTTACTCAATTACTTATCCCCGCTCGAACTGAAGGTGCTTCTGGTTAAAACAAATTGTCACAATTCGCAAATGGAGAAAATCGCAAATGGTTTCATGGGATTGTGATGTCTGTGCAATACACGAGGGGCGTTGATAGGAAGATACATAAGTCCGAATAGACAGCGTGATAGAATCTCATTGTACCTATATCAATTTTATTATGTTTGCTCTTTAGATGTATATTTATTTTTTGGATAGAATTTATAAACGATACATTTTAGAATCTTTAGTGCCTTGCCACACTGGAAGCTTATTCTTGCTTTTTCCCTTATAAACCCTGTTTCCAAATGTATCCCGCAAGGAAAACCCAGGAGTCAACTAGTTTTTAGTTTAGAAAAAGAAGAAAAATCTTCTAAACTGGCCAGGCATTTAAAATCCACAGATGTAGGAGTATTTTACTTAGAATGTGATTTCTTGGGGTTGCGATTAAAACATATATTCTCTTTTGAGGTTCAATCAAAACTAATCGCAAAGAGTTTGATTGTGATTTGTAATTTTCAATGAAATGTCCACGATTCTAAGTGGTATTATCGACATTTTGAATATGCCAAATTCAGCGCGGTCTTGCTCGGTATCTCGACAATTGCAATCACAAAGTGCAGTGATTCAGCAAAATTAGTTTCTTTATTCATAAGGGCAAAAACTAGCCAAGACCCGTTCATGATGTCAAAACGATTTAAAGGGAACAGAAAAATTCGGAACATCTACCTGGTTAACAAATAAACGATTATTACTTTGGTCTATATTAAACTGTAATCTACCCCTGGAAATGACACACGAAAAATAAAGAATGAAAAAGCTATTATAATGGATTTTTTTTTCTGAACAAAATCGTAGGTTCAAAGCTTAAAACGGGGTTTTCACAATGACACATACACACATCAATAATGCAAGCGACGAAAATCCGGACAATGGCTTAAGTCTCTCCAATAACACATTCAGCTAGATAAATAAATCATCGGAAATGTTTTTTAAACAATGCCATCGACCCATCGATTCTAAAACGGAAGGATCTTTGGCCGCGGAAGGATATTTTAATTTATACTCTTTGAAAGTTATGTGAAGCCCCTGGAACTTGTAAAATAGTTCTAACTCACTCGGTAAATAGCCAATAGTAGCGTCTAGTGAACGTTATTTAAGGTATGTTTATGATTTTTCGCGCGGAAAACCAGTTTTGAATACTAAAATGCTCATATAAATTATGTGTTTATTAGCAAACTAGTTTTGAGTGATTCTATGGGTACCTGGTGTACCAATGCATGTATTTAACTAAACAATCCGCAAGTTTTTATCGAAAAATAACATTTTTATACCTTTTTCCCAAAATCACATCACCGCGTCAGAAAAAAAAACCCAGGCGAAAACGCGACACTCGAGACAATTCTATTCTGGTCAAAAGATAGGTGATTTCCAAAGATTATATTTTTAGTGCGGGTTTATATGGAAGTATATATATTAAAGTATATGTAATTCTATTTACTCATCTTTTAAATAAAATTAAGTGCTTCAAAAACGAATTTTATTACAAAATTTGATCTTTTGCATTTCCGCTCGTTGTGTTCATGATTTTTTTTCCGCAGCGATTCTCTGCGATTTTTCATTGTTTGGGATTTTGTTCCAATGTTTGGAAGGTAGTGAGAATTTTCTGCCCGAAACGGTATACCCATTGATATATTCACTTGTAAAAACATATAAATCATATTGATAAAACGATTCTTTGATTGCATTTCAATAATCCAAACATGTCAATCATGAAGATATAAAAGTCAAAATGAAATATGTGATCTTACATTTTTCTTTTCAAAATAATTTATATAAAATGATATACCAAGCCTTAGATAATCAATGCTGCTCTGATAGTTTTGTTCGTGTGATTTTGCATTAAATATAATGATATCGTGAAATTTGAATATTTGTTACAAACTCAAATAAAAGCATTTGCATGTATTATTATATGTAGATCTATATGTTATATGTGTATATATTTGGGAAAGCACTACATTCCAAAGTCAGTGGAGCGAATCGATCCATAACTATTCTCTCACATGGTTTCATTGTGTATTTATTCCAATTAGCCTTTGATGTTGCTTACACAATATCTAACAATACCTATTCAATTCGACGAGATTATAATATAAAAGTCAATATTTAATGTTACCAGCTTGCGTTTTCGCAAGACTAGTGGTTATGAATATTAAAATCGCGGCGAAAAATCATAAACACAAAAACCGCAGCGGAAAATCATAAACACAAAAACACCGCTGCGAAAAATCATAAACGTACCCTAAGACTGTTTTTACTGATGATCAACTTTAAAGAAATATTTATTATAAGTTATAAATAGCGCCTTTGTTTTATATTAACAGGTCGAATAACGCCTTTGCAAAATCATTCCTCATGCTATTTTTATTGGGGGAATTTTTACCCATTAACTTACTGTATTTAAAATCGGTAGTTCGTATAGCGAATATTCATTTTCATGACTTTGTATGCTCACTATTGGGTTTGATTCGAGACAACTTATCAAGGGTGAAAAATTGCCTAATGGGGTTCCCGTTAATAGCAGTTATTGACCTTTGCTCTTGCAAGTTTCTGGATTGACAATACTGTGTCAATATAAATAGCAATTAATTAGAACAATGTATGAAGTAGGACAATGTGTTGTTATTATAATATATGGATTTATTTACTCTGTTACACATAAAACCTGACTTCTGTGAATCTGTCTGAACAAATGTGGAAGCATCTAGAGTGAATGAAGCTATGAAAAGAAGTCCCATGTTTCGATTGTGTGTTTTAGGGGGTTTGAATGGCAAGTATCAATAGTTTTGTAGTTTGTCCATGTATTTATGATGTTTTTAATACTATATTATATAAAGTTATATACTATATACTATCTAAAGCTATATACTATATAAAACTCAGTAGTTAAGATACTTATTTAAGGATATAAATACATGTTCTGGATTCTAAACACATTTCGACCGTACTCCCTCTAAAAGCCAGAAGACGACCATCTGGTTATATTAGCTCCTATTTGATGCACACAATGTCCGGTTGTCTATTTTGATGCCCTGGTCAGCTGGGGCAATAAGGGGCGACGCATTAGATGTTTATTGCAATCATTTCCGCTCGAAATGTGTCCACTTTCTATCCAGCGCGACCGCTAAATGCCTTATTCTGGTCAGTGTCATCGTAGGTATATGGGATGTTTTGAGTTTCTCAGCAAAATGTCACAAGATGTGCTTATAAGGAGTTTGTTTGTTTAAAAATATATGGCGATACCGTTTTAGGTTGCAACATGTATTTACGCGGCTTCATATCGCAATCCAGGGACACGGGTCTACTACATCACTGTTGAATAAAACTATAGGAAACCTTCACATACAACTAAATGACTTTGCCTTTTGATTAAGATGAAGCAATGCATTTCAACAGAGAATGTTCTCATAAATGTTCCAAAGAGTCTTTTTCTGCGGAAAGACCCCACAAGTCTCACAGTTCGATGACCAAAGTGCCCGACCACCTTATGTGGTTCCGAGACAGATACTAAGAAAAAGGGCCACGTAATATAATTCAATATATATTCGATATATATTCGATATAAAATCACTATAAGTGAATATCATCTTCAATTCTACCTCTCTAGTTTCTGCATAAAAATAAAACGCCTTACAGACCAATGACCAAATTATCCGCATCTGGCGAATACAGTCATATAATGGAGTCAAATACTGTTCAAATACATTTATAAATTTGACGATTGCTCTATTCAATTTACTTCCTTTTTGCAGAAATACCGAACAGCTCGACCAAACGATGACCAAAGTGCCCTCCTCCCACCATCTCCAAAGTAGCGGCCTCCATGTCTCCCTTTTGGTGATGCTCTTCATCGCGTATTCCGACGTCGCTTCAGCCACGAAGGAACTCTTTGCAGATCAGACACAAGAGGATATCAGCAATGCATTGAAGTAAGATGATGTATTATGTTGATTCAATGTTTTTGATTAGATTGAATAAAACAAAATAATATATAAGTGATACGTAAAAGTAAGATAATTGCAATCATGCAAATGTATTTACATAACATAGATGTTTATTTTACTTATGTTGAAAACACGTGTTTAAAAGTTAATACTAACGTGGTTATGTTGTTGCAAACGGCCGAACGATATTTCTGACGCAAGCTGTGAAATTGGTATGATATATTGTAAATCCAGCGAAACTAGTTGTTTTATACCAATTTCGCAACCTGCGTCAGATATTCCGCTGACCCTTTCCTTTGTTAACCTTGGTTGCATTATCAAAATCAGATTAAAAACAAAATTGCCAAACTATCGCATCATTGAACGGTTATTACGCGCAATCAGTGGAATCAGTTATAGGAAATAACGATTTATTTTTGGGGCGATCCATACGCGTGTGGGTGGGTTTGTTAATATTGGTAGTTTTTCATTGATGGCTAACTTCCGATGATCAAGTTAATACACTTCAGAACAAAAGGAAGCTGTAAGTGGAGACCTGATATGGCATTATCTTTGGGTTTTTGTATGCGATGGGCTTTTTTGTAAACAGCTGAGAATCGATGACGTTATTAATTCATTAATAATGAAAATTAGGTTGATATTCCCATAAAGACCTGTTATTTGTCATCGTCCATTGTTTTAGTTTTCTAAACATGATACTTTAATCTTAATTCACATAATAATTAACACATACCAGGGGTATGTATTATCAAATATATAATAGCAAATCTTGCCTTCTTGTATCATTGCGATTCAATGGTGTGTCACATCTCTAAATCCGTTATGGACTTGTAGCCATGGACTATCTCGCCAAAGACAATAAACTCCACATAACGCTCCCTTGTAATCTAATAGTAATCCACTTTGATCATCCTTTTCCGCCCACCAACCCATATTTCTCAATTTCGGTCACATCTAAAAGAGTTTGGAGGGATATTCTTTAGGAGGGGTGTTATTTGGTTATTGAATGAATCAGTGTCAAAAGTGATTTGTTTTTGCACCTTTTTGGCAAATTCTGATGCATTAACACGCCATTTAGATAGAACTGATGTAAAAAACACTAATATCTAAAAAAAAGATATTTTGATTTATGCTTATCGAGTCGATAGTAAAATCGGCCTACATCGAAAATTATTATTATTTTATTTGTTCTATTTTATATCAATTGATCCTTATATAATACTTCTTAATTCTGATATCACTTTATTGAACTGTTATCTAAACGAATAAACACATATAAAAGTAAGAAATTGTTATAAATGTTCTTACAAATCTTGACATCTAAATGCAAGATCTCTTAATTATACGGACATGAGGTTACATCTCATTTCTTCAACAGTTTGCAAACACTGACCTTGAACGAGCTTATGAAAAAATAGTCATAGTATCTAGTATCTTTAGTCATAGAAATAGTCATAGTATCGTTGACACATACTATATAAAGACATAATCTCTTTTTAGAACCACTATCTCAATTTAGATGAATTCATATTAACATATTTCAACAAAGGACTGCAATGAAGTATATCTTTTTTACCCATACCCTTTTTTATCTTACTTTTTTTTTTCAAAATGAAAATAAAAATGTCTCACACCTTGTTACTTAACCCAATTCAAATGCTCTCCCGATTTCGCAAGAATTCAAAGGGAAATCCACCAAAGCGCACATGCGGGGCCTATTTTTCGTGGAACTATTTACCCTTTCGCCGCGTTGACACAATTAAGGTAAGCATACGCCCCTCAGGACATCGTGGCGCACTTTAATCTACTTTGAGAGACACCTTTGATTTCCCATCTCGTTTCAATTGCTTTGACTTTATTACATTAGTCGTGTGTGAAAATCATGCCTTGGGCTTCGAAAGCGTGGTGGTTGCGATCGGGCCACGGGGTCCAACTTTTCTCATTTTGTTAGAGACGGTTTCAAAGAAGAAAAAAATGAAAGCGGAAATATGTTTAATAAAGCTCGTTAGATGCTTAATGCAGATATTTTTTTATCCCTAAATAGCTCTTTGTGTGGTTTCGTCTATAGATGATTAAATCTGGAACATATTGAAAATTGAGTTTGATCAGTTCACTCTACATGTCTATGATCCCAAGGCATTTGTAATGCACAACAGGTGTTTAGGCCCTGACCACACAAAAAGACAGGGTTTTCTTTTGGAAAAAAAAACCGAAAAAAAAAGATTCCAATGTAGCATGGACCCTAATTATACTTACTTCGTGTAAACATATTTTTAAAGAAGATACTGTTACACATCTAATAATAAAATAAAGTTTGAATTTCAACAAAAAAATGTCGCTTTCAAAACTAAGAAGCCTGAATAATATAACGGACTAATTTTCAACTTAATAATGAACCAAATTGCACCCACCCTAGTCTTTTGGGAAGCCTCGTTATCGAAAACGATGCCACTCTGTAGACTCTATGGCGGGAAAAAAGAGCCAGATGCCCCGAGGTACGAGCGGAAGGATATGTTATTAAATGGCGCTGTCCGCCTTAATGGGTGATTAAAAAATGAAATAAGTTTTTTTCTTTTTTGCGTCACCTTGAGAGATATTATTTGAAAGGTTGACATTCGAAAGTCAATGGGTGTCATCGCTTTGAGAAAATAATATCTTTAAAAATCGGTTACATTAAATTCCCTTCCTTTGATGTAATTTTACAAATTTCGCCACGCTGTGGTCTTGGTACAAACCTTTGATATTTTACTGAACTTCAAGAACTCTGCGGCCTTTAAAACTTATATAGCCAAGAGGGTCAGGGTATCTGTGTGTTAACTACATTTATAACCAATACGAATACCCTAAAACATTTAACATGTCAAGCATTATGTTTTTATTGTTGGTTTCTTACAGACGAATACAAGATTTGCACAAAACGAGAGAAGGATTGACATCTTTGAGGAATGTGCTTCACGACATCGATAGCGATTTACTCAGCGACCAGTGAGTATACACATTTTTGCAAACTCCATTGTATTCAATCTATATCAATTACAAATGGTATCATAGTTCTGTTTCATTATTTACATGTTCGTATAATCATGTACATAATTATGTATGTATCGACAGTTATCTAATGGTGAGCCAGGAGAAGATTAATACTTATTTATATTCAAATCAAGAAAAATGGGGCTTTAAACATTTTGGTTTTAAGCAACGATACAATAATTGAAAAAAAAATGCATACAGGATGCTTCTAAACCCCAATAATATAGATGATTTAGAAATTCATGTCACAAACGCCTTTGCTCGATGAATTTTGCGATTTGAAAGAAACAGGTCTAATCAATAATAACTCTGATAGATTAAGAACAAAATAAATGGTAAAATTCAAGTTTCCATATTACTCAAAAAGAAGTGATAGAGGACATTCACATAAAGTTTTTAAAGGTCATAATGAGAAAAAAAGTATGTAAATAAGTAAACCCTTCTTTTAACCTTCTTTTGAAAAAAAGGAAAGAAAGATCTGGAAAATTAACGTCAACCCCATTCATTTTACACGTATGTGATACAGTTAAGCGGACAGTGTTCTTTGTATATTTGGACTGTCATTTATAACTGTGACACCAGCTACTATACGTTTCTTTCTACATGGAATTGGGTCATAAATCTGTGCATAAAATATTAAGCGAACATCGCCTCGTCCTGGATTTCCCACTCTTCTTGTTGGCAAAAAAAGAGAACAATGTTTTTTTTTGGGGAGACTAAAATAATTCGCAATTTCAGGGACCGACGGTTAGATATTTTTGAAATAGTATAATGGTTTATTTTGTAATATACTTTATGCATGATTTTTGCATGTTGATACAAGTGATATAAAATTAAGAAATGTTACTTCATCGATGTTATAAATGATATGCAATAATTTCGAAGCATGATTAATTCATATGAGCTTTAGTAAAAAGAGTGATTTTTATTAATTTGAATTATTAATGTTTTGATATTGTCTGTGATGGTGGTTATGTAAATACATTTTATCATCAAATTTCGTGGAGACTTTTTGAGGGTTATCCGTTTTAATTTTACAGTAAATTTATGGCAACGCACAAATCTTATATTCATTTAGATACATAATGCACCATATAATACATATGCTTATAAGCTCAATATGCATATATCGATTTTAAGTTTATTGAATACATTGCATGTATATATTGTATTTTCAAAAACCAAAGAGCGCGCCTATGCCTTCTTTGGGGCGACTACTCCGACGCATGCGCATTCGGCAAAACCGGAAATGACGACACAAATACACAGTTTGGAGATTGGATGGCGCGAAACCGGGATTCGAACCCACCGGCTATAGCCTCATATGATGATACAAGAGGGTCGCAGCTTTTCGAAGTGGATAATTCAGTCCCAGTCGTCCAAAAGGCTCAGCAAAATGGCTTCTTAGGGAAGCTGCTGAATTCCGTCCAGAAACGATCCGGGAGTTTCCAGGGGTAAATGTTGTTGGATTTTAGTCTTTTGTTTGTAGTTTATTTGTTGTTATGTGTTGGTTTTTAGTTATTTTGCACATTGAGTTCTATGAGCAACTCTTCATTTATACGTATACACCTGAGAGCTTATATAAGCTTAGATCTATATAAGCTCTCAGCATAAACTTAAGTTAGACGTTGTATATTTTAGATTTATACTGTAACTATAATGCAGATTATTTTGATGAGATGAAAATACTTCTATATCAATGGTATGCTTCGTTTGTTTTTATCTAATCTAGATAAATGCATTAATTTGATATTTTCTTATTTCAATAAATGTTGTGTTTTATTAAATAAGATATTTATTACAATGCATTTCAGTGTCACTTGCACACTTGCACAAACCTAAAACTATTTTTTGATTTTAGACGCTATTTCGATATACATTGATTTCTTTTACCGTTGTATATTTCTCATTTTAACATATAATTTCTATTACTTTCGCATTTATACTACTTTAATCATATGACATTAATCTATAATTCAAATTTCCTTGACAACGCTTAAAGGTGGCCATGGAAACGCAATGGCTGGAGTGCACCGTGCCACTTCGGTGGAGGTAACCCGGGACACCTTTGTCATATTCCCAACCTTGAAGAAAATAAAGCCAAACAGGAATTTCTAGAATCCGATACCTCGCCGGGAAAACGTTCCCTTCCGATACATAGTCTTCCACTAATGGTGTCTAATTTAAGGGATTATCTTATTATAAGGTTGGATGATAACATCGTGGTGTGGATCCCTTTTGCCTAAACCCAAACCCAATCCCGAATCCTAATTGATACCCACGTGGCTAATGTGTTACCAATGTATTCATAATAATTTCTTGCCTGAGAATCTATGATTAAATAACATTAACCAATACATTAATTTTGACAATTAATGTTGACATAATATATATTTTGATTTTCACTCGGTAGTCACACTACATGTCATTTTCTGCATGACAAATTGCATGTTACTGTTTTCATATGACGAAAGAATATAAAAGTTGTTATTTTATCTTCCTGTTTGAAAATGTTGCTATTGTATTGTTAATTGTCGTTTGAGTGTAAATTATTTATTACACATTAAATCTGTGATCAGACTATACCTTATGCGTATAATAATTCGGACCTTCATTTCAGTATGATAAATCAAACATATGCATTAATATTTCAAAATAGAATAAATGATTTGCTTAAAGGTAATTCCGATCGAAATCTCGGAACAGCATCTTCATTTGAGCTTCATGAAGTATTTCATGAATTGCGGGCACTTCTTTCCAATCACTAAGATTTGTGTATAGGAAATCCAAAGAAAACATTATTCTCTCAATAAATGCTAAGTGCTTGAATTGGCTTTACATTGACATTGAGTCGGGTGATGCGACATTGGGAGTAACCGGTTCTCCTTTTGGCAAAATCACCTAAAGGGGCACTGGCTTAGTATCCAAGGACAAATCCATCGTTTAGCAACAATTAGCGTAACATTGCAAAGTGTGTAAAACCATTCTTGGAAGGAAAATGTCACCTTTTCATTGAGTGATCACCGCGAAAATGCTGCATGGCGCATGGAAAACAAAGAAATATAAATGTGAAAAAGAAGGAAGTGAAATCATGTAATTGGTAGCTTGATCTGTCACCTAAAGAATTCTAGTTTTATACTAAAGTAGATCCATATAAAATATTCTTTGATGGGGACCATTTAAAAACAGTCAAATGAGTTTAAGGAAAGCAAGACTACGCAGCAGCTGCTACTGTTACCGAAAGTACATTCGTAAATGTACCCTTAACTTTATACTTCAAAGATAATTGAAGCCTTTTTCGTAGCCTATATCATTACGTATTTTATATGAATCGCCAATCGTTCTCCCGAAAAGAATATTGATATAGGCCGAAAGTCATATATTATCCATATCATTCGGTTGACAACACACATAGAGATAAGAATTCTTTATGTTATTATGATAAAATGCTATATAAAATAATCTCTTATATGCCACAATTTACTGTAGTTTATCTCAATGGTCTCTTATGACACATTCCATCTCGACGCGAAATATCATAAAAGGGACATTTTGTTCTCACACCCGTTAAAACAGATAATCCGTTTCATTGGTTTTGTCGCCAAAATGCCAGATTCACTTACATAAGGAGCTCTCACCCAAAATAATGTGTTCCCAATGGTGTTCCATAATAATTCCAATATTAACTGAGCTCTAGTTTTATTTATCATTTAGGCTTCATTGAAAATGGACAACAATCTATGAAAATATAATAAGTTATGTTGCTATTAAAGTAGAATATCAAAATAGAATGATATAGCCACAATGCAAAGTATCTGATTTGCTTTTATTGTTCCCACTTTAACAACTAATATATTTATTGTTTTGTAACATTTTATGAAGCAATCCCCCAAATAATTTATCACTGATCACGCACCTACTCCTCCCCTCCTACGATTAAACGAATGCTTAAGAATAAACGAGAAACGAATACGAACGATTTTACTTACGATAGTCATATTGGAAGCGGTTTTAACCGACCTTATTCGCTTAGCCAAACCTAAATCAAAATGGAATGTTATGAAATATGACATACAAATATCTTTTTAAATACATATGCTAAGCTCAGAAATGAATGAATCTTAGAAACTGTACGAGTTATTGTGATAGTACTGATGCTTTCCTCATTGTGAATTCATAATGCTCTAAGTTAACCCATTGTTTAACATACGTTACCTGAGATTACATTCGTTTTCATTAAGAAATAACTGCTAATTTATAATTGTATGCGTTAACATTGTATTGTTTATGGTAAAATCGAAACCTGTTTTTTCTTCTATCCTTGATTATTCAACTTAAATCACAAATCATAAAAAACCCGACAAATTCAATATGAATATGTTTTAAGATGTTTCACAGAAACGCGGTTTCAGAGAGTATAATGAACCAATAAATACAGATGGCAATGCATATTGTGAATTCAAAATGTTTAAAATGTTGAGGTTTACATAATGTCAAAACAAAATATTACTATAGATGCCTTCTTTCAATAACAATTTCAAAAGATGTAAAAAAAACAACAACATTTTAATCCAATGACAATCGCATGTTTGTAATCAGGACCCATATTCTCCGCTTTAACCTTAACCTTAAACTTACGCTTTTCCCCACCCTTTTACATTGGTTTTAAGGGTAAGGTTAAGCTTAAGCGGAGCGTAGAATATGGGTCCTGTACATAATGCGTTGCTTCTTATACACACATATTTTATTCATCAAGAACCATGGCTTAGTTAATTATCAATTGACAATGAATTAAACAATCAAATCCATTTTCTCCCTTATTTTTTTTCCACAGTTCTCCGACTCCGGGTTCCGACGTGACGCGGAAGCGACAGGGCCTTTTGATCTTGAAGCGAATCCTTGATGAAATGGACAATGACATCATTGTGGAACAGTGAGTCCTGAGTTTAACATCTTATAAATTCAATCTAAAGTTGATTTGAAACCTATCTTTAGCATACATGTGTTATTTTCCAATCCCTATTTATTCTTATGGCGCATTTGTGTATATTGTCAACTAAGTTATGGTAGAAACGAAAAAAACAGCAAGAAAATACGAATATATTGCATTTGCTAACAATACATATATAAACATTTTGATTGTTAAAATATATGATTTGATGATGATTGGCATAAACTGCTATTTACGTTTAAATGCAATGATATTTAAATAAGAATTGATTGTTGCTTTGAAGGAAGCGTATGTGTCGCTTCAACCTGGGCGGCCATTGTGCCACGGAATCAGCGGCTGCGGTGGCCGACCAGTGGCACTACCTCAACAGCCACTTGAGTCCTGGCCGCAAGCGAAGGGATGCCACCAGGCTGCCCAAAAAAGCTATGAACGCACAGGTAGGAGGCAGTTTCTTATGTATAAGTCAGTGGCTGCGGTGGCCGACCAGTGGCATTACCTCAACAGCCACCTCAGCCCCGGCCGCAAGCGAAGGGATGCCACCAGGCTGCTCAGCAAAGCTATGAACGCACAGGTAGGAGGCAGTTTCTTATGTATAAGTCAGTGGCTGCGGTGGCCGACCAGTGGCATTACCTCAACAGCCACCTCAGCCCTGGCCGCAAGCGAAGGGATGCCACCAGGCTGCCCAAAAAAGCTATGAACGCACAGGTAGGAGACATTTTCTTATGTATAAGTCAGTGGCTGCGGTGGCCGACCAGTGGCATTACCTCAACAGCCACCTCAGCCCTGGCCGCAAGCGAAGGGATGCCACCAGGCTGCCCAAAAAAGCTATGAACGCACAGGTAGGAGACATTTTCTTATGTATAAGTCAGTGGCTGCGGTGGCCGACCAGTGGCATTACCTCAACAGCCACCTCAGCCCTGGACGCAAGCGAAGGGATGCCACCAGGCTGCCCAAAAAAGCTATGAACGCACAGGTAGGAGACATTTTCTTATGTATAAGTCAGTGGCTGCGGTGGCCGACCA
>LQRL01160051.1:8120-19401 GCA_001703475.1 Hydroides elegans
GTGGCTCATGAATACAAAGGGACTCTGAACTAAGAGCCATGAAACCCCATTTCACCAGCCCTAAAAAGTGTATAACTGTACTAACATTTATGACCACTTCCTTTGCGCAACGTACATCCATCTGATGGTTGATTGGTTGAATACATTTATGACCACTTTTTTTTCAGCCCTAAAAAGTTGAAACTGTAGACCCATCCTAACATTTATGACCACTCTCTTTAGGCAACGGCACAGTCTCTCAACCGGAGTGGGTGCAGACGTTCACCTCGGAGTTCGGCGGCAGTAAAGAGCATGCCGACAAGATCTTCCGCCGCCTCGACAAAGACGGAAGTGGCGACATTTCGCTGGCTGAAATCAGCCAACTCTTCCGGGATATGGATGCTGATGGTAATTGAGGGAGTACTGTACAGGGTTATGGTATGGAAGAGGGTGAATACATGTACTGGCATGAATGAAAGGATGAATGAATAGAAGAAAGGGATGTAAAAAGGAAGGAAGAAAGAAAAGAATGGCAGTGGCGACATATCGCTGGCCGAAATCAGCCAACTCTTCCGGGATATGGATGCTATGGTAAGGAGGACTGCAACAACTGGTACTGCACAGGCCCATATTCTCCGCTCAACTTAAGCATAACCTGACCCTTAATACCAATTTAAAAGGGTGGAGAAAAGTGTACGTTTAAGGTTAAGGCTATAGCGGAAAATATGGATCGAGGTTTTAGTATTGTATAGGGTGTATATTTGCATGAATGAATTTGAGCGAATGAATAAATGGATGAATGAAAGACAGAAAGGACGAAAAAAAAGAAAGGAATGAAATAGAAAATGAATAGAAGGTGTCGAATGGTAGGAGGGAGGGAATCAACCGAGAAACCAGAAAAAGGAAACCTAGATATTTTTTCAATATTTAGAATGGTTTATCCCTCTCGGCAAGACGTCGACGGACGTCGAGAGGACGACCTAATTTGGGCCCATACGTAAGTTTTCCGGACGTCCTTATTCGTCGCGGACGTAGAAAAGACGTCGTATCGACGTCGCGTCCGAATCGAACGTACGAATGACGTTCTACGGACGCCGGGACGTAAAAAGACGTCCGGAAAACTTACATATGGGCCCAAATTAGGTCGTCCTCTCGACGTCACGTCCGAATAAGACGTACTATGGACGACCCTTGCCGAGAGGGATAAGATAGTTATATGTTTTATTATCTAACCTTTCAATGATTTGGCAAGCACTTTTTATATTTTTTATAGCAACCAGCAACTTCTATCTATGACCTATCCATCGAAACAGCACTGGTGTCTTAACGTGACTACCAAAGGTGATATTTCACTTGAGCTGTGGTGATTTTTCATTTAAGGCTATTTTGTCTTCTATGTTTGGGCATTAAATGCTCTTAACACGTCGAGCAGTGGCCTGAGGAGATGATTAATTTAGGGGACACGTTCTGAAGCCGGTAACGACACTATCTGTCTTCATTTCTCCCTGGGCCCGGTGTTTTGATGCCTTCTCGTTATCAGTCAATATACTATTTGGTACGCTAATGATCCGTTGCAATGGCTATCTTAAGGGTGGGCGTTAAAAACAAGTATGAAATTCTATTTATGAGTACAACCATTGTGTCAATGTATCAATACAAACATAAATTTTTTTTGTGGAATTTAAGAAGAAAGTAAAATCGCACCTTTTTAGGACTGTATTTGAAGTCTAGAATCGTTTTATGTAATGCTATCATGCTATGTTTTAGATCAATATTGTTAGTGGTTCAAATGTAGTCTTGTCTTAATTCAGTATTTTAGTCAATTTGTAAGTGTCTATGAATATAATTTATTCTAAAAATGGGCACGTAAAATCTCACTTATTATTATTATTATTAACCAATAATATTCGGACATTTCTTTTGTATCTTTTCTGCTATCTTAGATGCACGTTGCGACTGTATATTATGGACATAATCATAGAACGTCATATTATAATCTTTGAGCGTTTAAATGGCGTCAATGTACGGTGGATGTATGCAATAGTTAATTGTTGACAAGTTGTATGAAAGTTATTCCGGAAAACATTTAATATATACCCAAAGACCACACTCTACTACATAACAAGTGACGAATGTATAATCGTTTTCATGAAGAGTGACAAATCCGGGGCCGATCCAGAATATTGCCAACCGGGTGCACCAATAAGAAACGGGGATGAGTGCGCTTCGATTCTCAATAAATGAATACATCCGCGCCTGTAAAGTGATACTATTTTCATCTAAAATGCTCCCCAAATTTATCATATCTTCGGACACTTCAATATTTGCTGACGTATTGAGAGCATTTTACACAATCAATGTCAATTTCACGAAATTGACTGGCAGCCCCAAGTATTGCCTAAAATTACCCCTATGAAACTTGGAGCTAGCTTAATGTGAATTCACAGGACACTGGTGTTTCATTACATTGATTTGGGACTGAGTCCATATGAGTCCACATTCAAGCAGATCATACCAAAAAGCCTATTGAATTTTCATTAGCAATTTAGCTACTCCAGTGTGGAGAAGCGTGATGGATGAATATTGCATTTAGGGCCTGTTCACACTAGAAGCGACACGCGACAATATACTTATTTGTTCTTTATAAAACTAGCGACAGAGAATCGCCCGTTTTATAAAGAACCAATAAGTATATTGTCGCGTGTCGCTTCTAGTGTGAACAAGCCCTAACTCTGAATCTGAGGCATTGACACTTGTTTTGACCACGATAGCATGAACATGAATTTGATGCTTACTTAATCTTCACTGTTTGTCGGGGCATGCTCCAATGTCCAAAAACGACACTATCGTTGCATTGCATCAAACTTTACATCAACTGGCATCTTGTGATGCGAAATGCACAATGGACGCTGATGGAAAATGGAAATACAGCTATTATTATGGGTTGAAATAGTTTCCCCTATGATCATTCAAAGCTAGCTTTTTCGGCCTATAATTTTTCTAAATTACATGGGATTTTTTACCCGTTACATCAAACTTAGGACTGATAAAATTGGTTATTACTGGCCGGAAAAATATTGCTTTTAAACGAAAACAATAATAATCATTATCTTTTTTTGCTGGTTTGAAATATAAGTGCACAGTTTATAAACGATTGTTAAAAAAATTAAATTCGATTTCATATTAATTTACATGTGGACATAATGAACGTTATCGAGTTGCAACAACACTTCAAATCGCAAGAATCTACTCTATATCTACATTAGAGTCTATGCCTCATGTTTGGAATGGGAGCAGATTTCGGGACTAAAAACGTCCGCCATATAAAGTGAATGGTGGACTTAAAAAATATTCACATCACAACAGGCAACAAAATTACTTTTCACCGATATTTCAAATTATAGTCCTACATATATATCTTTATTCAGAATTTTAACTATTCTAATTTAAACTATAGCCCCACCCTCATTTTTTTTAAACATTCCGTTATTGAATTCGTTATTGTAACGTCCCTTTGCCTATTGACTAGGAATCATAGTCAAGTAGCATGAAGTATACTTTAAGTTTGCAAATCCAATAATATCCTTGCTGTAAGTTTGCCAGGAATCAATATAGCATCCTTATAGATGTGTGGAATATCGTCCGAAACCCCATGAGTCCGTAAATGGATGGGCTTCATAAAAATTTAGTCATTATGGCATGTTTCCTCCGCTGCTCAGAAGAACAATACCGAATGACATTAAAGGGAAGATAAGAGTCAGTTTAACATATGCGGTTAGTGCTCAGCAGTAAATACGAAGATCAGGGAGCAGTTTGGGTGATTTATTGGCGATATTTCAATCATGTAAGATAGTCACATGAGCAGAGATATTGTTTCTTATTCAGTAATATAAATACAAGATGTCTGCAAAAACGTTGACGTGCAAAGATAAATTCAGTTATGTAGAATCTATGGCATTTTTTTTGTAACCGGTAAAATGACCCCGGTCAAAATTGCCCTAATTTTAGCAACATAGGTCAAATTGGCCCCCGAGGTTATTGTCGCAATTAAAACGTAACATGAAAGTCCACTAAAGGAAAAATGAATAGTATTATATTATTACAAAGGTATGTGGCTATTTAGATTACTTTATTTAAATAAGTTTGACTATTAAGTATGTTTTTTTTATAGCATTATTAGAATTCAATATTAGAGTGAAATATGCATAATTTTACTCGCAACACCCTTGAATAATATTAAAAACATTTTAATCTAAAATGTCGGATATTAATATAATTTATCTAATTTAATTATTTAGATTTTTCCAACTGTGGCCATTTTGACCGAGGCCATTTCGACCTGGATTTCATTTTTGTCTCACCAAAGAAACTGATCCTGCTTGTGTTTGTTCTGCCTTGAAATATGAAAAAGATAATACAATACCCCCCGAAGTCCATTCAAAGGATATCATATGAAACTCAACACATGATTAGTAACTAAAAGTTCCATAGAATACCAACAACGTATCACATTAGCCTGAAAAGTAACTGTAGATTCACAGTATAATAACTATAAATAAGAGTAACGGGAACTGTTTTGTGCGATGGAAAGTGCAATAGTAACCATCTAAAGACTAAAATAGGATGAGTCTTTATATTCAACCGTAATATAATAATAAACATACGTTCATATATGTTTTCTTGTTATATATGTTTTATGAAACCAAAAAAAGGTGTAAAGTTTCGAGCAACGAATCGGAATAACAAGTATTTCAATTTGGAACAAAATATCTCTCAAGATAAAATATTGAACTTAAAAAAAAATAATAATGCGTATCGTAATTTCCTGTTCTCAAACCCTTTTCTCAAAAATCGGGCAGCTTCTCCAGGTAAACGAAAACGCTGCAAACCATTCGATATTCTCCTTGAAATGGAATGTCTTCCATATGTTTTTTAACATCGCGACATAAATACAACGTTGTTATTACGTAACATTTTTGCCGCTTGCGTGGCGTTGTCACGACGTTGTTTTCATATCAGCAATACATGGACGTCAAATCCAATGTTAATACAGCTGAATATCAAGTTTTGCTGTACTAAATCAATAGGCAACATTATTATGCTCATATTGCATGGACTATGCTGAAAACACCGGGCATCTTGAGACAGGGTTTATAGTTTTATGCGATGAAAAAAAAAACACTTTGTTCTAAAAAATATGATAAGCAGGTGTATGCTCCTCAATCCTTGTGCTACCATGGCAAAAGGGCTATGTACGTCTGTCATTTCACATTAACCCCATGACCATCTGGCGCCGATTCAACAATGGTTGCCAGTCGCTGTATATTTGTGTGTTCCATGAAAAAAGATGATTTCTTCATAAAACTAGTGTTTGGCGGAATACTTTTCTCAGTATAGTGATGGGATGATATTGATATGAGGTTGTTATCGTAGTTGAAATAATAATTAAACTAGTTGTCTTAAAAGATATTCTATTGCGGCTTCAGAATATTGGTCAAAACTTACCTCTCTAAAAGCCATGACAACTTAAATTGTATTGAAGATTTTACCTACGCTTAACTCATATCATGAGCACGCACAATGTAAAGTTCTAAATAGACTTAAGTGTAGGTGTATTATGAAACAATGTCACAATAAGGTCGGTATAAAATGCTCGGAAATAACACTTAGCATCAATGTTACAGTCGCTGACATAGCGGCGAAAATAGCGGGATCAGGATGTTCTAAGAAAGTTTCTCGTGGTGTGGGTTGAACCATTTTTGGTCTAAACCATGTTTATCATGTCTATTTAAAGCAACGACTTCTTGGCTACATTTGCTTCCAATAGAATTTTAAGCTTAGTTTTCAATAAAGCTAGGGTCTCGCCAAAATATATTTCAATGTTCAAAAGTGTTTACTTTCTCATATTTTCAATGATTTATTTGTGGTGTACCCTTCATAATACCCAAGGAAAACCTAAAAGTAGGGAGTGGGGTGAGGGAAAACAGCCAGCAGCACCCCGTGTATGTAACCCAACTTTGCCAACTCATAATTGGGTTTATTGATAATTATCTGGTATCTTCTCTTTACAAATAGCCTTGGCCTTCCATATTTTTGTTTCAATGCGAATACACATGTTCATGGTACCCCTTGCGGCTAATAATACGATATGAAACAAAGGGGAAAATAAAATGACATTACTCGTCTGGAGATGGGGCAAAAGATGAGGCGTACAATGAACTCAGACTTGATTAATTTTGAGATTTTTGCGCCTTAAGTATGAATGAACGTGGTTATTTGCAGTGAATATTTTTTCATACTGAGATAAAAGTACATTCGTTGTTAATAGAAACTTATTAAAATGTACAGCCTACCGTCATACTGACGTTTTTTAACCGCGGTTTTTTTTAAATAAATTAATTTGAAGAGAAACTCCAGATAATATTAAGATATGTGTTTATGCGACTTTATCACACTATAGTTATTTAAGTAAATTCATTGAAATAAATTAATTTGAAGAGAAACTCCAGAAAATATCAAGATATGTGTTTATGCGACTTCTATCACACTATATTTATTTAAGTAAATTACATTTTACTATCTTACTTATTACTTATTTGTTTAGGTGGAATGCCTTTATTACATATACCAGTGATATTTCTAGTTCCGATAAAGTATCGAACACTATATTTCATGGTGTCAGGCTAGACTACTAATATCAACTTCCTTCATTTATTGAAAGATCTATTTCTAAAAAATCATGTTATTAAGATGATATTTTTTCAACATACTATATTGCTGACTTTAGGAAATGGCAATGTTACAAAAGAAGAATTCATCTGTGTTTGGCTAAAGGTAACGTATGAAAACTTTTTCGCATGCTTGTTGTTTTTTTATATTATTGATATAATCTGTATACAAATCTTATTCTAAAGACAAATAATTGATATATAAAAACCGAACTTGTGGCAGGATATATAATATTTCTTAAAGAAACTATCTATTTTAAAAAATATAGAAATCGAACTATTAAGGTGTTTAACCCTTTATCTCTTGTTATAATATTTGACCATTTATCGGACAGAGTAACAATGTTGAAATAATGTTAACATATGCATGTAACTCAAAATTTCAATCATTTTAACAGTTTTTGTCTTGAAACAGGGTAAGACGTCAAATTGTTGTTTTAAGTCAATTGAGTGTTGAATTTTGCTCCTGGTGTAAATGTTGTGATAAGTGTAGGAAAATGTATTAATTGTAATGAGATCATAATTTATTTTTATAATATATTTTTATTTTATTGTTGCAGTATATGTCGTAGAGTGGTGAGTCTGTTACGATTTCCATTTGACCCCTTCTCTTATGCATGATATATAAATCAATCACATAAATTCCAATGTTTTTTAAACTTCTATTTCGCCCACGTGTACCAGAAGACACATTGATCGTGTACAGCTACACTTTAATTTACATATCTAGATGTATTGATAGCATTTTATGTGTTTTGCATTGTTGAAAATCGTTTTACAGAACACCTCGTGACAAATAAAAAAAGTTCGGCCCAACAGATTTTGGTTTTTAATCCATTAGATCGATAAATATAGTAGAGACAGGAACTTCGAATTATGTCCGGAGAAAGCAAAAGCTCGGTTTATCGGTTAAACCAGGTAACATCATGTGTATATTTTCAAAAGAAGATAAACATCCTGCCCTCCCTACAAAATAGGTGAGCACCTATAGGTGAGAACTTGAAACCTAGATCCCTGTTTCAAGGGCATACCGACATATGTTATGCATTTCTTCTCAGTCAAATCCATTCAAATGAGAAAATTTCAATTATGAGCCAAAAAGCATGTATGGATTTCATTTTGCCGTTTCAAATCACTTTTTCTTAACCAATGTTCCAGTGTAAATATGAAGATTTAGCGTAGGCCCAAATGGCGTCTGCCCATTGTTGATTGATTAACCTAAAGCAGTGCTTGTAATCTTTTCTTTATAAATTGCACCTTAGTTAACAGTTTATTATATGTTAAATATATTACAATCATGAAGAAATTGACAATGAATCATCTGATTAAATTATAAAGCAATCAAAAGTGATGACGTGATTATTCTTTTTAGCAAAAAAAAAACAAGGTTTTTCTTTCTATGTACATCAGATAATACATTTTTACTATTTCTTTCTTTAAAATATTAAGTAGCATAAACTAACTTAATCTAAGAAGTACATAAGCTATTGTCGCATCACATTATATATAAATATTATTCAATCAAATGTCCGCAATCTCTAAAACCATGTTATATATTTTTTTTATCTTTGCAGATGACCCATCAACAATGATGTTTGCCTGAGAAGAATGTTACTTAAATGACTCTTTTTGTGTTTTGATATTATAGGGAAGTAGGTATAGTAATGACAAGTAAATAGTTGTGTATATTTCTTTTTTGTTTTTTGTAAACTGTAATGCTTAGTATTTTTTGCTAATATAAAGATATTCTATAAAATTAAAACCATATGTGACCCGTTAGGATATATCAAAATGTATTAAGCCGCTGAATATTAATAAATATTTTTTTTTTCAACATACTATTATAGTTTTTAATTAATTACTTCACGTGGTGTTTAAACGATAAACGACTCACATTCCATTTATGCTATTTGAATGCGTTACTCTATAATATTGCTTTTAAAATACAATGAATACATGATCAACATACATGGTTACTAATAATTTATAACATTTGAATGCTAATACAGTCCCTACAACTAACAAGAGATTAGAATATTCAAACACTAAGGACATAATGGTTTGGTAAAACATTTGAAAAACATATAAAATACGTGATTGAGGTAAATGCGATTTCTTATATCATATTAAGTCGAATAGCCTATCTAAAACGACACACACAGTAGAGTGAGGATTTGTAGTTTTATTATTGTACTCCTTTTTGTTGATATGTATCCATATCAAAATAGTGTATTTACGCGCATTTGTTTTTGTAATTTAATCATTTTGTTTATTTCCTGAAAAGATTCGTACATTCCTGAATAAAAGTATTCAAATACATAAATTATTGTTTTGTCTTTCCGAAATTTAATTCATCGCCTTAAACAATGGAATTAACTACTTCACACAATATCAAATTTATATCCATGACTAGATAAGAAGGTTAATATTAAAGATCAGTTCAATTAATTATGTTCAAGGAGAATTTTTCAAATATACACACCATTTAGCAGTTTGTTTCTGGCATGATTGTATTGAAATATACCGCTAATTCGTTAATTCACCGCTAAATTAGATTAAACCACAGGAATATGTATTGCAAAAAATAAATGTTCATGAATCACCCTTAAGAGCGATGGATTAGCAAATATCTTACTACAAGTATTTTATAATAAAGACTATATCACGTTAGTTAAAATGCGGTCCGGCGCATCATGCAACCGTTTTAACTGGTCTGCACCGAATATGCCGTATTGTGCAAGCCTTCTCGGTACATATTTGAACTTCAAAATAGGTGATACCAGACACTTTCTGGCTCGAGTGCACTCTGGCTCGTCAGCACAAAATCTCGCTACTCCAGTCTTATACTGATATCCATGCAGCAACATATGTATTCTCCATATCTTACTCGAGCCGTTCGGCGATAGTGTATCACAAATTCAAAATATCAAATGCATTGTATCTGCCCCATGCAGTTCCTTTTCACTTCTTGCCCTCTGAGTAATCCTGAAGCACATTTCCCAAATGGTCGTTGTGTGACTTGAATTGTCGCGGCTTCTTCTTCAAATTCTTCTTTCGCTTCATGGCGGGAGCCTGGAAAAACGACACAAAATAAATGACAAACAAAACAACTCCATACAATATAAAGTACTCAACAGGAATCCTGCAAATGACAACCTTTAAATGTCAATATAATTTATGCATTGCACGACTATCGTTTCGTTTTGATATTGCAACTTTGGCAGGGTGTAGCATAAGCCAAAATTCTGCCTAGGTATTTTTTCACGGGTACCTCATTTCTGCCTCGGTATATTCGATTTTGCCTCGGTATTTTTCGTAGGGCTTCTATATTCTGCCTTGGTAGATACGATTGTTACCTCAATTCTGCCTCGGTAATCTTGATTTACCCTCGAAATTACCGAGGGTTTCGACCCTTATGCTACACCCTGTTTGGTATAGACTCCCTCTTAGTCGATAAAACAAACATTATTTGAATGATTAAAACTAGAAGGTCAGTGACCTTGGATCCCCCGTGAACTTCAACAATGCGTATATGCAGGATGGTCAGTTTTTACTAAAATTAACTTTGGAAATAACGAACTATTTTGCAAATAAACAAGATCATGAGATGAAAGAAAAACAGAGTAACATTTTGCATCATCACTCACTTCTTTCTGAAGACATGTCTTGAACTGACGAGACCAGTTGGCAAAAGTATCCTCAGTTTATAAATTGAAAATATGCTTTTATAAGCACGAGCTCATATAGCACATCCAAAATGCTTTTGAGAGGCAACTGACACGGCCAGTAAAGTAAAAAGATAATTTTATTACATTAAATTTTGCTAATATAAGCACATCCCAGATACTTTTGAGACGCAGCTGACAAGGCAAGTGAAACAAATATATCATTTAACTTACATAGCAAATATGCTTATATAAAGCACGATTACTTTTGTAAGCCGATTCCAAATGCACAAGGCTCCCCAGATAGGTGTTAACACATCTCTATTAATTTGCTGATCAATATGCTGATATAAGCATGATTGCTTATAAATATGTTTATATAAGCATGATTGCTTATAAAATCACACGCAAAATGTTTTTGGAGGGAAGCTGACGAGACAAGTGAAGAAAGAATATCATTTCACTTATCAAAAAAATAATATGCTTATATAAGCATGTTTGCTTATATAAGCACATACCACGTACTTAAATGATAATATCTTATATTATCACCCGCATTTCCTCATCTGAATATAAACTTTTCGCTTCCTTTTAAAGTGCTAATATCGACAATTTTCAACCGATCGAGATGACACCATGACGAGGCACGACTTCAGACCTTGGTTTATATGTGTATTAAATTAAAAATCTCTCACTCAATTCCTTCATACCAATCTCGCGTGCACAATGTATTTAACATCGGGTGAAAATGTTAAAACCGACAATTTTCAAAGTGTTCCAGAATCGACAATTTTCAACCGATCGAGAGGAAACCTTAACGAGGCACGACTTCAGACCTCGGTTTATACGTGTATAAAATTCGAAAGGTATAGCTTGATTGCTTCATACCAAACTCGCCTGCACAAAGAG
>LQRL01160055.1:5627-16421 GCA_001703475.1 Hydroides elegans
CCCGTTGGTCGATTCTTCCTCTTTGGCTTGCTCTTTCTGGCTTCTGTCCTTAGAGGATTTGCGGACGCCCATGATGTTTCCAACACCTTTCAATCCGCTGCGGAACTTCGATTTGGACCGTTGACGCACGGCCGGGTCATCCGCATGGTCTGAATCAGGTTGGATGATTTCGGGGGCTGCACAAGCTGAGCTTACTTCAAGCTGCCTGTCTTCCTTCGCATCCGTCTTCGTCGTGTCATCAGCTGTATAAGACTCCGGCTCGGAGCTATCCTCATCAGTTGATGATGTTGCTTCTTCTGCCTTGGGTTCATCAGAAGCGTTCTTTGGTTTTATGTTTTCAGCCAGCCAGGCCTTCTTGGCCTGCTTCTTCGCGGCACGCGCGGCTCTGCGGCTGGATACATGGGGTTCCTTTTTCTCTGAAGAGGCTTGGCCATCTGAAATGCAAATTTAAAGGCTCTCCACAAAAAAGCAAGCACAACAGAAATAAAAACTATATAGTTTGTTTTGTTCTTGTCGTTTTTCAAGGAAGAGGGCAAGTTTTTTATGCAGAAAAAAATAGATACTACATTCGAAACGAATTTTCCAAGTCTTTTTGTTCAAAAATTCATCCTTTAATTACTCCTTTCATTTTATTCCGTCTTCGTGTCGGTGGACCTATGTAGATCGTACTTAAATTAAAACTATAGACTTATATAATTTTAATTTGAATTCCTTAACTAAAAACTTTCGGTAGTATGTTGAACACACTTGGTTTTAAACATTGGTTAGCTTTGGCTTTTGTCAACCTCATCCTTGATTATGTTTCCAATTGAGACCACTGTTTTTATTAGTGGCTCTGAAATTACCACAGCGTGCATGAAACCAATTCACAAGTGAATGTAAACACCATTGAATTTAAATTGGTATATATTAGAGTGGGCCTAGCCTGACTAAGTTCTCGGCTTAGCTCTTTAGGCGTTGCCTCATTATCACATAAAACAAATTCAAATGTTAGAGTAAGCACCGTATTGGTGTATTACAGTGAACATAGACTAGCAAAGCGCTCAACTTTGCTGTTGATGCTTCGCCTCCTTACCGCTGCTCATCAAACAAATTCAAAAGTTAAAGTAAACACCGTCACGATGACTTGGGTGCTACATCATCCACACATATGGAGGACCAACGGGAAATCAGACTCAAGTTGAGCGAATTTTCGTCGTTCCTTAACCAACACGAGTCAAGATTAAGGGATGAGTTCGATAGGAAACACCATATCCATGATTCTGAGTTAAACTCAGTTAAAGCCAAAGTTTTCCAAACAAATGTTTCTGTACTTCGTGCAAGCGAAATTTCAGGTAGCGTCCAAGGCTCATTGGCTGATATGAACCATCGATTAGGTCGGATGGACCAAGTCATCCAGGGGATGCAAGGTCGATTTCAAACCCTCGAGGGTTCACTTGCTCGGTTCGACCAGCACACCATGAAAGCCAATAAGGCCTACGACTCATTTGAGTCAAAGTTTGATCATGTTGGTACGATTGGCACTTTGGAAAATAGACTCAATGTTCATGAACAGGAATTCCAGCGACTTGGTCAGGATTTATCACAGTTAAAGGTCACTACTGACGATTGCATGGCTACGTTAACCAACGTACGGGAAGACATCGGCGTGCTCACGCGTGTGGTCAAACCAGGGGAAGTAAGTAGTCTTTCGCATGATGATATCTACCAGCGAGTGACACAGGACCACCGCTACATTCCTCCGAATCAGCGGAAACGTCAGGATGCTAGACCTAAGACTGGTTATATGCCCCATCGCCGACCAGAAACACCACGACCTGATACGGGTCATGACAGGATGTGGCGGCAACAGCGACCCGACATGGGTTCTGATGGAAGGTGGCATGATACAAGGCCACAAACTCCCAAAGCCACTAATGACAGTTCGAGGACCAATGACACACCACCCCTGATCAGTTAATCGTAGCGGGATCTGCCGTATGTCAGCCCAAGCTTCCGACTTTTGATGGACGTCGTCCATGGTCGACTTTCATGAACATGTTTTATGTTCGCGCCGAGGCCTTTGAATGGACTGACGAAGCCAAATTTTAAAATTTGAAAATGTGCTTCGTCGACAAGGCCCTTGATTACTTTATCAAAAGGAATCAAGGCAAGTGTCTCAATTTCCGCGATACTGTTACTCGTATGAAGATGCGCTTCGACAGGAATGAGGATCAACAAACATTTGTTCTTCAATTCAACATCCTACAATAAGCTTAAATTGTGCGAAGATCGCGATCTACCTCTGTGGTTGAAAAGAATGCGTCACAATGTCCTCAGCACCGACGATGATATGGTTGATGACACGGACGCAAACCTTGAAGACCTTGGTAGATTGTTTAAGAACCGTGATGATAACGCTGTTGCGTCAGGTGATAGCGACACCGACAGTGACATTGCTATTGTCCAACCGACAACGCGTGTTGGTCGTCAAACTAGATTGCACGCACAATTGCGTGATTACCACTTGTAACGCTCCGACTCGGCGATTTGGGTGGGCACTTTTGCACACAACACCCATTACCGCACAAGACTTAGTTAAGTCGTTGAGTTCTCTTTAGTTAAGAGTTGAACTAACATAGTTAAGCGGATGAGCTAGCATAAGTCGCACCCTGACTATATGAGGGCTTTTGTTGTTGCAGATGACGCTACGCCGTGAAAACGTCTTGCTAGTGGGCGATTCTATCGTTTCCCGCATTGATGCTGTGAACCTGCCCTCTATCGAGGTGATGGCGGGTCATGGATGCAAGACGCGGGACCACAACAACCCCACATGGATGGAGCGGCTGATGACTCCGCTGTCCCGGCGCCTGAAGGACACGCCGCGGGTCAAGGTGCTCTTCTTTCACCTGGGGGCCAACGACACGGCTCTGTCGCTGGACTGCTTTGAGGTCAACTATTGCCTCCTGCTGGCTAACATGCGATACTCGTCGGAGGATATGACTATCGAGTGCTCACATATCCCTTATGACGCCGCTTCAACGAGCGTCAAGACGCAATGGTGGTGAACTTCCACATTGCGTCAATAAATCAAGTAATTGACCGTGTGGCGGCTAAAGTTGGCCCCACTTCTGGCAAGACGCGCCATCCACCCGACGCCCGCTGGCGCTCGGATCCTGGCAATATCGCTCGATGTCAGGGTCCAGCTGCTTATCAGTGAAGCCAAGATCTCTTCCACGCGGCCAATCCTGAGGTAATTGTGCCAAGGTAACTCGACTGTTCGGTTTCAATCCAGGCCATCGAAGGAAGGTTCATCAGCGAGCGCGTCTACTAGTGCGTCAACCGTGAAAAAGGCCCACACTCCTGCGAGTCAATCAAGCCCTGACATTCGGTCTAAGATAACTACATCTTCAAAGACTCGTTCGAGTCCACCCCGTGGGAAAAAATCGCGATCGACCTTCTTCTGCTGCTTCATCCGCAGCGACCACTCGTCGCGATCGACCTTCTTCTGCTGCTTCATCCGCAGCAACCACTCGTCGCGATCGACCTTCTGCTGCTTAATCTGCAGCGACCACTCGTCGCGATCGACCTTCTTCTGCTGCTTCATCCGCAGCGACCACTCGTCGCGGCCGACCTTCTGCCGCTTAGTCCGTAGCGGCTCCTCGACGCGATCGCTCGACACCCTCTTCAGCGTCCTGTCCCATTCCCGAGTGTAGGGTGGTGCCCGCGGCGAACCAGAACCGCGGCATCATTTTTTCAAGTGTCACCTCCCGGGATTTCTCCGGCATCGGGATGGTGATGGCGCCATACCGAGATGGGCGTCCTTCTTTAAGCTTCTCTAGACTAACAGAGCTATCAACTTTGCCGTTTATGCTTCGTCTCATTGCCACTGCTCATCAAACAAATGCAAACGTGAAAGCTAACACCGAATTGGTGAATTACAGTGGACAAACCTAACAAAGCTCTCAAACGTGAAAAGACGGGTAAAGCTCTTAACCTTGTGGTTTATGAGTTGTTTCACACCATTAGAGGCACTGAAATCAGTCACACTAAACTAATTCTAAAGTGATTTTAAACATTTCATGTATTTCATGGTGTATTGCAGGGGACATAAACTACAAAACTCTTAACTACATGTATGTGGTTAATGCTTTGATTCAGACCGTAAGAGGCACTGCAAATAGCCACGCTAAACCAGCTCAAAAGTAAACGTTGCGGTTTATGATTTCTTTCAGACCATTAGAGGCTCTGGAATAAGACACATGTAACCATTTAAAGGTAAACGTAACCATCTTATTGGTGTATTGCAGTAGACGAAGGCTGACAATATTACAGTATATTACAGTTGTATATTACAATGAGCAGAGGTTGAGAAACTCTCAACTTAGCAGTTCATGCTTAGCCTCAGTAAGACATCGCAGCGGAAAAAAGAGGAAAACTTCGTTAACTATTTGGTTCATACACTGCCAAAGACAACTAGTGGCATTGAAATAAACCGGATTTGATAGCTTTTAAAAGATTTTGGCAATTGTATGATTTGGTTAGCAAATATAATCTCGGAACTTCGCAATTTATGCGAAAATCTCGTGATGAAAGTCTGTCGATTTCACATTAGTAGGACATGGCATATTCGGAGATTCTTGACTGAGGAGTCCTCCCCACGAGTAACGTTAGCAATGGTGTCGGTTAGACTATTGCAACTCCTTATTCGTCAACCTACCGTAAAAGGAAATAGAAAAGCTCCAAAAGTGCAAAATGCCGCCGCCCGCTTGATTTCCTTGACATCCAATCAAGAATCAGTGGTACTCAAACCGGTACTAAAAAAACTTCACTGGCTGCCCATTGCATATAGAATCCAGTTTAAGATCGCGGTGATTGTACATAGATGTGTTAATGGAATGGCCCCAAATTATTTACGATCAATGCTCACACCATATGTTCCGAAAAGACGCTTAAGATCATCAAATTGTACTGCAGTGACTTTTGTAGGACCCCGAGTAAACCAGAATACGGTGGGCAAACGAGCCATTAGTGTAGCTGGGCCTCAAGTCTGGAAGGCTATCTCAGTTTCTATAAGAGAGATCAAATCGTGTGATATATTCAGGGCGAAACTCAAAACACACTTTTTCGAATGTGTCTTTTAGTCGAGAAACTAATGTACAGCGCTTTTATGAAGCATCAAAGGCGCTTTACAAAAAAACTATATTGTATTGTATTGTACTTACTTATCTGAGAATGGAGGCGTCACTAGTTTTAATATCTAATTTGCCTGGAGACAAATATAAATCGACTATATTAAGTGCTGAGGAGTGAAGAGAGTATCATATATGCCCAAGCATACAATGACTTGGTCAGTATAAGTGTTGACCACAGGAAGGCTTCTGCAAAAAGGACGATTTAGCATACGATTGAATCATACATGATATTAGTTGAAGGAAAGCAATTAGAAAGGATAGATATAAGGAGACACCAAAGAGGAGAGAACAGCGAACCGCCCTTAATATTTCCAAGGTTTACTTGGTAACCCACCAGATATCGTGGGTTAGGGTGAAGAAATCGACTAGAGTCCATTTTCAGTTAATGGACACTTTTTACGAACTTTTGACTTTGACTTTGAATAGATCAGTCATTTGTATATCAATCTTAATGGTTTTTTGTCTCTGGGTAACTTTATTATTTGACTTTAGGTTGCTAAACACAAAACCAGTAAATTCTTTTGAATTAGAATGTTCGGTTAAGTTAAAGCATTGCATTTTGAAAAATAAATGGACTTTCTCAAAAAGCGGACACTTGTCGTTATTTTACTAAAATAGAACTTTAGAGCAAATATTTTGATGTTTCATGTTTTTGGTAATAGCGGAAAGGATAATTTAGTTTTATTTAGCTCGTATTTTTCACAACAGAGTCTATAGAGTGTAGACTGCATTCAAACACAGCACATAGCACATGGTCATTTATCTAGTCTAGTTGTGACTTGAACTAGTGTAGCGGCAAAATGTTCATGATAGGGGAATCAATATTGATATTTCTGGATTACTGTTTCAAAACAATGTCCCTGAACATATTCATATTGATTAAATAGCAGGGTGTCCATTTTATTAGTCAACTTGAAAGTGTCCATTAATTGAGAAAGGCCTCTACACATTTCAAGAAGAAAACATCAATGATAGGCTTATTACGAAGAAGGGTTTTAACAAGGCAAAACATTCAATTACAGAGAGTCAGGCATGTGGAGAAGAAAATATTCCTCCTGAGGTTCTGAAAAGTTGTTATCTAGACAAGGAAATTCAGGGTTCTGCAATTGGCTCTACCAAAAGAATGAAACCTCGAGCAGTGGTCGTTTATGAACAATTATACCCATCTCTACATTCCGTGATCTCCAAAGGAAACAATCCTAGAAGTTATAGACTAACCACAATGCAGAACAATAAAGAGTCAAATTTTAGCACTTCTACGAATCTTTGAAGGCATCAAAGATAAGAATCTCTCAGCAATCATAATCTTCAACGAATTCAAAAATACCTTTGACATCAAACAGGGGTAATTTTATCAAGCTTATACGAACATACGGTATACCAGATAGACTAGTGCGAGCGGTCGAAGTAATATACACGGACATAAAAGCAAAGGTTTTATCTCCAGATGTTGAAACTGAATTGTTCGACATTCCAACTGAAGTACTAAATGGTGACACTCTCAAACCATACCTCCATACCAAGGACTGGACTTTGTCAATGAAAAGACACTAAACGGGAAGTAAGGAGAAGTATGATTCCAGATACGAAGAAAAGAGCCTATATGAATAACTAACCTAGATTTCACCAATGATATCGCACAGATATCTAAACAGGCCAAAAAAGCGCCAACATTACTATGCAGAAGTCTGATGCAGGCCGAAAGAGTTGTCTTTACATGACAAGCTTAAATTGATATCTATCTATCAGACTACTCAGTTCAAACACAAATTATTCATGATAGCCTTGCTCAAATAGACTTGCTTCTGAGGTGACAATGCATGCAATACGATCTAAAGTAACAATAAATCTTTTTTCTACTTTTGTCTTTCTGCATTCTAGGATGATTATACTTATTGATCGCACCTTATCCAGTCTAGTTAAACTAAATGCAACCACTTAGTTGTGACGAGTGCAACCATTCGAGATCAATACTGACATTGTTGTACCCAGTAACGGTTGTTAAGTGGATTTTATTGGCTACAAAAATGCATATGCTATGCCAATAAGCCTAATCACAGACCATGATTAAGGTCACTAAATAAGTCAAGTATTAGCTTAAATAACTCGAATCCAAAGTAAACGTTAGCGCTCCACTTTTCCTTAGTGCAGTGGCTTATATATTTGAGGAGCTATGAACATAGCTGCTTGCTTTTTTTTTTTGTCAAATAATATGAAACCAGCAACGCACGGAGTTTAGTTTCATAGTAGCGAAAAGGCCTGAACAAATTATAAGCTTATGAAACTATATGACCGTTGCAGTTTCTGTTTTGTCACGGACTATGAAACCAGTTCTACACTTCTCGCACAGATCGATTTCAAAGTGGACATAATAGCCACAATGGCTTATATAGTCTTTTGTAACTATAAACTTGGGCATTTATATTTTGTCACAGACCGTGAAACTAGCCAAACACTGCTCGTGTAATCCGATTTCAAAGTGGACGTAAAAGTCACAATGACTTGCAGCAACTTAAAAACTATGAATAGTACCGTTTATGTTTGTCACATACAATGTAATCAGCCGTCTACTTGCAAAGTGTACGAAAAAAGGCACAATGGACACTTTAAACTACATTATGTATGTTTTTGACAAACCATTTCGGTCGCTGCGATCAGCTATGCATTAGCCAAAGCAAACCGAATCCAACGTGAAAGTTAACACGACATTTGGGCTACTTGAATGGTTAATGTTGGCCAACTTCATCTGAAACTACATCTTGTATACTTTTTGACAGATCATTTCGGTCGCTGTGATATCAGCCATATATTAGCTAAAGTAAACCAAACCCAAAGTGAAAGTTCACATAAGATTTGATCTAGTTAAATGATTAATGTTGGCCAACGATACTTTTTACTACATCATGTATGCTTTCGACAGACCATTGCGGTCGCTGCGATCAGCGATACACTAGTTTAAGTAATCCAAATTCAACGTGAAAGTTAACACGACACTTGGTCTATGTGAATGGTTGAATGCGATTTGGCCAACAACTCTTTTATCTTCATCATGTATGTTTTTCAACAGCCATACATTAGCCAAGGTTAACCAGCTCAAAATTGAGCGTCAACATAATGCTTAGCCTTATAGTTTACATTGGTTAAAATCTTTAACCACACTATCTGTGTTTTCCACAGACATTTTAAGACCACTGATTAGTCAGTCTAGAACAATGCTTAACATTAGCTTATAAATACAGCCTTGGAAATTAATCTGGAATCGAATCACTGTTTTTCTTGACTTGATATTTTTACCCGATATAAAAGTTTTTTTTTTTTTTAAATAACAAATTAATTGTCTTCGGTGAGTCTACAAATCTTAAGGATTTTTAACGGAACAAAATTTACACTTGATTTTTTAACTCATTCATTTTGTATGAATAATAAGGGTATGTTCACCTTTAACGATAGAAAAAATATTCCCAAATGAGTATTTATTTAATATGTATGAATGCTATGTGTTTTTATTTCTTTATTTTAACTTGTCAATATTTAACTCTGAACATTATTCCAGATTTATTTCCATGGCTGTACATAAACTATCAGGGTTATTGAGTTATATCTTAACAAATATCGATGTATCCATTTGGACATTGTTGGTTCCATATCTGTTGTGTCATATATCTTTCAGATCCATAACCGATGTCAACTTTATTTCGTCAAAATATTTCTCCTCTCTTGTCTTGTTCTCATGTGTCTTGCCACATATTCACATTCTGATGTTCTCATTCCTTGGATTAGCCATACATTAAAACCGCCGTATAACAATTTAAAGTAATTTTCGCGAATGGTGTAATTTGGGATATCTCAAACGAAAATCGCGAAGCATAACACAGGGTCCGTAGCATTTATCCTTGAAAATCCTTGAAAAAATCCTTGAAAATCCTTAAAATGTCTTTAATGATCCTTGATTTAATTATTTGAAATTGGGATTGGGATTTCCAAGAACAGCTTAAATGATTAAATACAAACATAAGTCGACTTATGCTTTTATTTTTATTTAATCTGTTCTTGGAACTATGTTTAAGAATAAAGACCAATAAACAAATGTCCCTGGGTAAATAAATTAATACTGATCCTTAAAAAACTAATTTTCAATCCTTCAATTATTTTTCAATGCGTGAGTATCCTTAAATTTCAAATTTTTTATGTAAAGATTGCTACGGACCCTGTATTAAATCGTGTTCTTTTCTATCAAAAGTTGTTTCTAAAGACATCAATTGTATTTATGGGCATACTTGAGTTTTTTTTATAAAAAATTGCCCTATGCTTTGATAAGGGCAACTGTTAGTTTTAAAATAGGATCTGACCACGCAAGGGTTTTTTTTTTGCAATAATGTATTTAACTTTTTTTGCATATAATTATTATGATTCACAAATAGATCTAGATAAGTTTTTTTTCCCGTAACTAATGCCGATTGTCTTTTGGCGATTTTATGAGATGTGCGTTCATTATTTTATATTTTCCCAAAAAAAATATAGGATCTAAAAATCCAAAATGATAAAGATATTCGATAATTTATAGGTTTTATCATATCAATAACATGAATTTACTTTCCAGGTTTTAAAAATTCATCAAACCAAAGAGGTGAACTGCTGCTTGTTGGGAATTAATGAGAATTGAGCAACGTACTTCATACACATATGAGCAAAAATAATCGTTTTAAACTATAGCATGTGTACCTTCTGATCGTTACTTATTGCGTTGTAAAAAAACCTATGTGGTCAGTCCTTTCATTATATTTTTCAATTGCATTCAGATCATAATTTTTTGCAAAATAGTAAAGTTTGAATCCCAATGAAAATATAAGGGAATATTTATTTTATCGAAATATGATATAATGTCTTATTTTTTCCGGGTATAAAGGTGTTAAACTTGATTTCTCCGTTAAAAAAAAACATATTTTTATGAAAGTAATTCTTATTCTGTTCTTTATCATTTTTTTTTTCAAAAAGGTGATTTTTATTGGGTTCGGCTACCCCTCAATGGATTTCATTGTCCTTTGGTACATTGGAAGAACATTTATTGGAGCTGTGCTTAGGATGTTTTTTTTTGGAATTTCTCAAAAAATGTTGATATTGGACTTTGGGTGATTATCGATTTGGTTTAGTGCAAACGAGATCTCGGCTATCCTTCAATGGATTTTGGCTTTCAGGGTCGATATAAAAGAACCACATATTTGAGCTAAGCTTTGTTGTTGTCTTTTTTTTTTCGATATTTAGAAAAATATTTTAATTTTCGGCTGAAGCTTTAAATAAGCGCATGTTTCCCTCTATGGATTCTGTTGATCCTTTAATTTGATAACCTATGTATTTAGATTGTCAACAAACGTTGAAGTAGCGGAGGCCTGATCAGTTTCACTGATCTACTTGGAGAATAAATGATTTATGATTAAAATTAATTATTTAAGAATATTATGGCTAAAGGTATTAATTGATATTTTTTAAATAAATATTTGCTTTTGTGACAAGTATTTTTAATGTTTACCTGTGGTTTGGGTGGAGGAGGGCATTATTTGAAATATTTAATGTTGTAAATACATGAGGGCGTATTTTGACAATTTTTAAGTTCGCAAAGACA